>JAQQAE010008674.1:0-15062 GCA_029823295.1 Pseudamia nigra | reverse complement strand
TTATGGTCAAATTATTTTCAGTCTTTTCTAGGGGTACCATCATTTTTGTCTAGGCCTGTTTCGTGAGTTTGTTTTTTTAAAATAATTATGTTGAACTATAATTCAAAAGCAATGTCTGATTTTTATTAGTTAATTTTCATGAATTTTTTATTTATTATTACTTTTGTCAGATTGGAGTTATTTCTGTGACCATTGTGGGTTTTCTGTCATTTACAGAGGGTACCAACAATTTTATCCACATCTGTATGAAATAAAAGAACCTCCTCTGTGGAATTTATTTAACAAACAATGTTAATGTTTTAAGTAGAACACTTCTCTTTCTGTCATGTTTTTACTGAGGATGATGTATCACCGTATCCCTTCATGAGGCCTTTACAAAGCTTTAAAGGTAAAGATGATTTATCACAAAGTACTGTTTATCGTATACACAACTTAAAGGTAAAAGGTAAAGATTAACATTATTCATCTTTTTGGGGAAATTCCAAATATTAGTCAAGCTCAGAGAAAAACATTCTTAAATGAAAAGCAATAAAATCAATAAAATGTGTTCAGTCTGACGTCAGCTGTCGTATTGAATGGTGTGAAGGTGGTGGGGATGGAGGATTTCCTATAGCATTCAGTCCTGAGGTGTAGTGATGTTAGTCATCCACTGCAGTTGCTCCTCTGTTGGGTTCAGTTTCCTGTGATGTCCTCCAACTTCTCTGTGCACCCATCCACCACAGCCCCCAGTGAGTCCAGCCTCCCTCCAACCAATGATCCAGCCTTTTCAACCAGTCTGTCCAAGCGTTTTACATCTCCCTGATGCTGCCTCCCCAGGGGGCTGCAGCATAAAAGAGAGCACTTGCAATGACTGACTGCTAAAACATGCAACATCTTAGGGCAGATGTCAAAAATATGAGTCTGTGGCTTCATCTACTTGAGCCCCAGAGTCAATCTCAATATTTGCTACATGAGAACAGTTGCCTGTAAAGTACCATGTTGCAGGCCTTGCAGTCCCCTCCACCTCACTGTTTTTCTACAGCCACAAGGTGGGACTCTGTACATAATCAACAGCAGCAATCGTAAATGGCAACAATCAGATATGACTATGAAACTTCAGGGATCACACAAGGCAATTTAGATTTAACAAGCTGGTTTGTATCCATAGGGTTGAATAAGTCCATACCTGTTTAAAATGACCACATCCTTGTATCCCTGCATCCTGTAGGGGTCAGTGTTCTGATGGTTTTCTGCTTCTGCTGTAGCATTTCTGCCAACAACAGAACAACAGAAAGACAACTGGACTCTTAAACATGCATTATTTTTTAACACAATATTTTTTACAGGTTCATAGTTCATCTCTTTTCCATATTTTCATTCTCAGCTGTTTGTTATAATGTGGACTGAGCTGCTAAGATCCCAGACATTGTAAAGGTACAGAAGTTTAATGTGAGTGTGCTTTGTGTGCTAAATTACATTTGATGAATCCCCATCTTTGGGGATTACTTTGATCTATTTTAAATCAATTTTGTTCATTTGTGGATTGTTTGGATCAATTGTATATTCATTTGTTTTTAAATTCTAACTTTTTTTGTGATTGTTTTGTGATCTGAATTTGAATGCAGTCATGTAAATATGTGCATAGTTTGACCAAAACTCAACTTTAATAACCACTGGAAAATGTGGGTCAGTAGGTGAGGCCAGCTGTGAAACACTTACTTAAATCATTATAAATGCAGCTACAACAGCCTTTTGATCCAAATTCACTTCTTAGTATTCGTTTATATTTGTGACTACAATGGGGCACTGTATAGTATGCTATTTAGGATTAATGCAATATCCTGGTGCATTCATAAAATTATAGAACGACAACAAAGAAAATCTAACATTTATTAGTATCTTATAAAAATTTACTCCAGTAGTAACTTCAAAATGTGGAAATAATGATACTGTTCAAACAGGTTATTTATCTACATACAACAATCTAAAGGTCGCATTAATTGGCATCAACACAGTGTCAGAACATAGTAAATGTAAAAATACAGTACATGATGTTAAACTCACAAACATCAAGTAAAAACTTGATGAATATTTGTTTGTTACAGGATTTATTGGTTATTTTGTTCATTTTTAAAATTTTTGGCTCATTTGCTGTGTTCATTTTTTATTAATTGATTATTTGCTTATTTTTATTGACGTACAGTACTTGCTCAGTTTATTTTTCTTACTTGTTTTGTTTGTTTTTGATTATTTTGTTCATTACTTTTTATTTATTGATTACAGTATTTAGTTACTTTTTTGCTTATATTGTATTTATTTTTAAAATATCTTCATTATTTTGTCATTTGGAAGAAAACAAGTAGGTATACAGGGACAGAGTAAAAGTATTCTCTGAAACAACTATGCTGACATGTGCATTGTTTTCGGAAAACTACTCAAGTACATGAAAAGGAAAAAAACTTGAGTACGGTATTGTCTACCACTGTAAATAACCAAAATTTAATGTAGAATATGATGCATATTGTATTTTACTTTTTTTTTGCAAAATCTCAAAAATTATTCTTCATTTTCATAATCATTAATGTATTTGTATCCTTTTGGTGCAAGAAAAGTTATATAAGCAACAATGACACTCTTCACAGTAAAGAAAAAAGACCAAGTCAAGTGTTTTTTGGTATGATCTTCATTTCCATGACACAACAGTCTTTAGTGAGGTAGACTATATCCCGTCAAGAATTAGAAACATTGCTCCTTAACTGGCATGTGAAATGACATGAAATAAATACTTCCATGTACGACGTCTTCAAAATGAGGTAGAAATGGTTACAGAGAATGTACAAGATACAACAGAAGTACAATTGAATCACAAAGATAACACTGAATTCCCATTTCCATCTGCATGACAGTTTCAATTCCATTTCAGTGAATGTGAGTAACACCAAAAAAACACTGTGCAGAGCACATTCGTATTGTGGCGTGAAGAGCTTTCCATTGTTCTAACAAAGAGCTTAAATCCATTAAAATCTGGAGGTAAAATATTTTATTTGCTTCACACCTTGTTATTCTTATGCATGTCTTCTTCAGCATAATTTGAAGCAATATTTTTGATGTTATAGGAATATTTCTTCTCAATCATCACTATTGTGTAGGTTTGATTTTATGTGCTTGCATTTCAGACTGAGCCATTATACAGTAATACCTTTTAATCACACTGAATTTCAAACTAAGTTGCATAACTAAAGATAATTCATCCTCTTTCAGGCAAGAGTTCATGTTTGTTGCAGCTGTAGGGCAAAAACTAATAGTATGGCACAATTTATGAAGGGACGAGTGAAGTAATAAAGCTCCACCCCTAGAAAGCAAAACAACGCAAAGCTATGCTCATACATCTCCCTTCTTCATGGTGTCAATTCACATTTGAGTTAAAGCTGTTTTACTGTGTGTCAGGCAGTTTTAAAATACTGATACTGGAACTGGAAACTGGACACTTAAGACGTTTGATAAACTCACCCGATGTAGAGCAAATACTGCGCTGTGTGTACATCTTGTGATATCAAACGTTGTTCATCAGGAGTGCTTTACATTTTGTCCACAAAACCATTTCCCCACTGCTAACTACACTAACACTTAATATGTCATTCATCTCTCCACCAAAACCTATAAGAGAATTACATCTATACATGAAGAAAATATGTTTCATATATCTAAAAACATCATTGATGTACAGTATGGCATGTAATGTCCTTTGAAAAAAAAAATCTGAATTACATTCAACATTTCAGGCCATGGTACAAAAACCTCAAATTTATTTCCCCGAGCTAAGAAGCAGCGCGGGTTGTTTGTGTGTTTGTGTGTGTTTTCTACTGTCAGTATCAAAGGCCTTGTAAGTTTCCCTGAAGACTTCAGAGTATGATTTCCTCTTCATCTTGCTCCATAAAGCTTCCTATAAACACCCTAACATAATAACATACATTCTTATTTTATCATTCTGAGGTAACAATAATCTTCCTGAGTATTCAATAACACGTCTACAAATCATTCTTTGAGAGGCAAAAGTAAAAAGAATGCATATCAAAAACAAGTTAGAAGCAAGTAGAACTTTTTTAAGATTGTAATTTTCAGAAAAACGAGCACGTGTGTGTGTCATCTGGAGCATCCTGCATGCATTTCAGAGGCTAAAAAAACAGGCTTAGATCTTTTAAACTACTTGCTCTTAGATCACTTAAACAGTGTACAGGAGAAAATTGGTATTGCTATCATTTCTTGTTAAAATTTTAAAGACAAGCCATAAGTTGGACCAGGTAATGCATTGTTTTAGGAGCATCCGCACGTAAATGACACGCTTTCAAGATGATCTGGACAGGACTGTTGATACGAAAAACATCAAATCGACATCAAATCCCTTCCCCGTCCATACATAAATACATTTAAAAGAGCGGTTTCACCTATGCTGTTATGTAATTTGATTCTTGCGTTGCATAAACGGAACAAAAACAGATGGAGTTCAGTTATGAAGAAATAGGTTGAGATTGGGGCAGAAAGATAGAACAGGGGTTAGATATTAGATGAGAGAAAATTGGGTTAATGAAACTGAAAAACTGTCAAGAATAAAGCTGTGGAAAAGCATAAAGCAGGCAAACATTCATTTCTCAAGGCCAAGACATGCCTCAAGCCTTGAAATCATTTGTGTAAAGTTGCAGTGATTGTGCTGAAATATTATGGCAGTGTCATTATTTTAGCTATTGCTCTCCTTCCTTTTTGGTCAGAACTGATTTTTGTGGTGTGGTAGAGCGCATTGCAGTCACAGGCCTTTCATATCTACTAATGGCCACAAATAATTACACTGTCTTCTAAAACAGCAACATTGCAGTGCTGCCACCACAGTAGCAGACAGGAAATAAATAGGATCCTGAGAGAAACAGACACTCATACACTTAGACTGTCTTAACGCTATCTGTGTAGAACATGCCTTGACCTCACCCTAAGAGTTCTCTTAACCCTACAGAGCATAATACCTCTGCAAATCTTTGGAAAAACAGGAATAATGAAAATGTTAAAGATGCACAAGAAATGCCTATCTTCCCTCTCATGTTCACTAAGAATTCCACGCTTTCAATAACAAATCCCCATGTCTCTAGGACCCCAACAGGTTTCAAAGACTCTTAGATGGGCCTGTCAGCGCCCTCCGCTGGGGTCCTCAGATCGTGCGTGTGATGCAGGTATCTTCATAGGCATTCTCTGCTGCTGAGGAAAGCTGTGCTCCCCTGATACATTCTCTCCTGCAAGGCCTGAAGGTGGGCTGTAGTCTCCTGCTCTGCCATACTGAGGTGACATCAGGGGCTTTCCTGCTTTGTAGGCCTGTGGGTCTGAGGCTGAGCTGCTCATATCATAACCGTTGCCGTGCCCATTGCCGTGGCCTTTGCTGTGACTGTTTCCATGGCCGTTGCCATATTTTCTGTAGCGCGAGCTTTCCCCATCTGCGCCTTCCTGTCCTTCATCTGCCATCTCAAAGGCTTTTCGTTTCAGTGCTGTCCCTACCTCAGAGCTTCCTCCAATACTGTGGGAGGGGTAGCTATAGCTGCCCCCAACCACAGTGGGTCTGGGAGCCAGAGGAGTAGGGGCACTGATCCCAGAGGGCAGGTAGGAGGCACTGGGGTGGCTGTATCCAGAAGAGAGGCTGGTTTGAGGGTAACACCCTGGAGGGTAGTTGTAGACAGGAGCACTGGCACTATAGCTGGGCACTAGAGTAGGTGGTGCCTGCAGAGAGTGTAGGGTGGCAGGGGGAAGTGCGCTGGGCTGAGGGCAGTATCCTGGAGACAGGTACGTGGTATTGTAGGCAGGAGGGTATTCCTGAGATGATGGGGCAGTGCAGGAGCCAGCAGCACTGTAGCCCGGATCAGAGGCCAAGTTACTGCTGACAACTGTCACGCTACCTGTGGCGGGGATCCCCACAGTCGCAGAGCCCACCTTAGTGCCAGTTAATGCCTCTAGTCCAGGGTAACAGTCCATCCCCTGACCCATAGCCCAGGGCTCAGATTCAGTTTTTAGAAAAGTCCCAGGCTCTGAGTACGTTCCTGTCGCGGGGCGTTCATAGGGCAGCTCCAAGCCGGAGTATTTCTCAGCATAGCGTTTAAGCAGAGAGGAAGCAGTAAGGGCTGATATGTCGTCACTGGCCCATGGATAACCAGCAGGGACGTAGCCACGGCGCGCAGCTGCAGCATAGGACTCATGTTTGTGGGCAGAGGGGGGCGATGTGGTAGAGCTCACATCCAGGTGCTGCTCAGGCCACTGAGATAAGGGGGCGGCGTGCTCCGGAGACCAGTGCATCTTCAACAGACCTACCAGAAAAAACACAAAACAGATTTAAACCAACAGTCATAAATGTAATAATTATGGCTATCTGCTTTTTAAAAAATCTAAAAACATCACAATTCAATTCTCAGCAGGCCTTTTATTAAAAAATAAAAACAGGTGTAAATTACCCTTTTTGGATGGCTATTTTATGATGAAACTGCAAGAATATGAAAAGTTTATTATTTATTTATTTTTATTATTTTCAACACAGAATATTAATACTGAACACATTTAAACTATGCAAGCACACAGAATTATATCGTAAACTTCTTCTTTCAGCTGTTCACTTCAGGGGTCGCCACAGCGAATCATCTGCCTCCATCTCACCCTATCTTCTGCATCTTCTTTTCTCACACCAACTATAGTAAACAAAAATGTTAGGTAACAAAGAATATGTTTTTTTTTATATTTTACAAAGTGCCCTCTCAAAAGGTATGATGTTCCATTTCCTGCCTTCTTAATGTGCTTTAGACAATCAGAGGCGATGCAATTACTGCCCAAATCTATATGATTATAGGAAGCACTCAGTTAAGAAAAGACAACATTATTTCAGACAGCATTATTTCAAGAAATGGTCAGTCAATACAAAAAATCTCAAGAACTTTAAATGTGCCCTCAAGTACAGTCACCAAAACCACTTAACACTATGATGAGACTGGTTTTCATGAGGACTGTCTCAGGAAAAGAAACCAACATCACCTCAGGTAGTGTTTCATGGTTTTGGTGGCTGCGTTTGAAGACACATTCACAGTTCATGAGATTTTTCAGATTGACTGACCTTTGTTTCCTAAATAATGATGGACTGTTGTTTCTCTTTACTTAACTGTTTCTTATCATAATATGGATTTGTCTACTATGTACAGTAGTTGTAGTAGCACTAAGGAGGAGTAGCACTCTGTTGCACAGGAAAATGTATAGTGTAAATACATTAAGAAGGCTACAAATAGTACAAACAACCTTGATAAGAAACACCTGCGATTTAAAAACCATTCCAGGTGACAACCTTATGAACCTGAAGAGAGACTGCAAAGCTGTCATCAAAGCTAAATGTGACTATAATACATGTTCTGGGTTGTGTAACACTTTTGTTTACCACATAATGTGCAAATAATTTTCACATTACTTCACATAATGTTGAAAATAAAGAAAACTCACTGAAGATGGCATGTCCAAACTTTTGATTGGTAGTGCATTTTGGCCTTGATTCTATAATGCTGCTTCACACTGAGATTAATGTTGTATGTTTTATCGATCCTCCAAAACTTTGCTGTGCTTTATGAAAGTATGATTTGCCCTGTTAATCTCCTCGACTAGCTGACCCTTTTCCAGAACCATGTCAGCGCTTACCCCTTACTTCTCTAGAAAGTCTCATCTAGGCAGGGGGACAACTGGTTTAATCTTCATGTGAACCCGCCAACATAGCCCCCGGCCCGGTCTCCACGGCGATAAGCCTCTATCAGCCGGCGCGCTGCCCTCTGCTTTTGCCTCTCTCACATTGGGGCCATTGTTGTCTCACTTTGAGTCTCTTAGTCCACAAAGCCACCCCCACCAAGCGTGTGATCTAATTCGGCCCAAACCTCAGGGGTCTGCTCGACGGGGGAACAGAAGGTGGAGTCATCGTGCAAAGAGGGATAGGAGTGGTTTTTCTTCTGACTGACCCAGCACATTGATGGACACTATTACAACTGCACTAATTGTTTGAATGGGTTAGAAAAGTCAGTATTTCATGTGCCATGTGTGATTAAATGTGCACCTTTAACCAAACAAAGTAATCCACTGTATTAGAGATTGTGGGATTTGATTGGCTTTTGTAGGCCTTGTCTTTTTGAACAGGCATTAGGCTGACATTCCAGGCATTGCAGCGTATTATTAAACTGTCCTAACCCCATGCCTGAGCCAGAGGGGCTTACAGCAGAACTGGACTCAGGAATAAGTCCCAGCCAGAACTGTGATCCCACCACGTTTGGAACTATCTAGAAATACAAGCAACAGTGGCAGGTGTTGGTGTTAATTCATTAAAACACACTGATAAGCTCAGTGACACATTAGGTATGAACCAGTCTACATGTGGATTACATCAGATGGTGTCACATGTAGGGCTGCCAGATGGCCGCTAAACGGTCCACATGTTGATCCCTAAATTAAATGATCCTTCAAACCAATAATCCCACTCATCCAATCCAGGGATCGTAGCGCTCTCGAGCAGCACAAGCCCCACCCTGGATCTGAGAAATCCCTACACTCTGGGGAATTCTGGTCCGATCGGCAGCACAGAAACATTACTATGTTAAAAAGAAAGGCTCATAGTCCTACAACCATACAAGAGGAAATTACACTGAGGAAGCATAAAATTAAAGAAAAGAAAAAAGAAAGAAAGAAAATGACAGAAGGTTATAATCACAGGAAAATGCAAAATCCCAACTACAGGATAGAAACTGACAGTGATTTCACAGTATGTCTTCAAATCATGGCAGGATTAGCAAATGGACCTAGTGGGCACAGGCCAGACTGTAATTAACATCTTTCATTTTTAGTCAAAGATTTATCAATATGGTCTGAAGATTACCGTAGAGGAAATAGGCTAAACTGTATATATGTGACAAAGAAAAAGACATCCATCCACTTTCTGAATTCATCAATATTATAGATATTCAATATACTCAGTCTTTATTCTTATATACAGTATACTATACATAAAACATATTATTTAGATTCATTTAGCTGCCATTAAAAAAATGGGCATTTCAGTTTTTGTTCCCATTTTTACCCACTTGGTTGTTCATTTTATTTTGTTTCAGTTTTTCATCTATATTACTCATTTTCTTTATTATTTTGTTAATTTTCTTGCTCATGTTATTCATTTTCCTGATTATTGTTTCCTTTCATTGCTTATTTTATTAATTTTGCTCATTTTTTTGTTGATTTTCTTACTCTATTCATTTTTCTGATCAGCTTTGTTCATTTTGCTGCTTATGCATTTTTTTTTAAAATGTATTCATTTTTGGATCTCTTGATACGGATCCAGAGATGTCTGCCTAAAACTGCTCCCCCAGTAATATACTGTAGATACACAATATACTCGATCATGACGCTAGCTAGTGCTATTAAACATTCTACATGAAATATTATGATGAACTTGGAAGAGCACTTATTGCACAGTATGTCAAATCACTGCTTTCATTTCATTTTTGCCTTGTTTATACAAAGTAAATTAACAGAGATACACCTTCATTAGGAGAGAAGATAACTTCAGTCCCCCTGTGTGCCCTTTTACATTTAGAAATCTGCCAGAGCCAGGTTTGTCCATTGACCTGTCAGTCACAATATGTTAATGATTAAAGTGGTGAATTTGTCAATTAGATTATTCGCTACTGACACTGATTATTCTGTTTTTTCTTTAGTGGATAAAAGGAGTTGAAGGTGAGAACTGTCTGTCCCTGTCTGACTGGTTGTGCAAACAAATGGAAGAGCATCGAAGATTGAAGTGCAAAAAAAAAATCACTAAAATCAAAACACAGTAGCCCTCTGACTGTCAGCATCCATCTGCATCTTAATGGCAAACATAGTCACACAGAATGGGGGGATCCAACCAAAAATGTTCTCACCATAAAAATATTCATATTAAATCAATGGTGAGTCAATTTACTTCACTAGATAATCTGACAGTTAATTGTGTTTTTTTATTATGACAAGGAAATGTAAGATGAAGCAAGGTAAAAATGACAAAAAGATGCAAAAAGATCAAATGATGTAAGACAAGAACAATCCCAAAAAGTGGTTTCTGTAAAGTTCTGTTCATTTATTTTGATTTAACCCTTTTGCACATGGTGTCCATTACACTGGACAAGAACAAGGTAACATTAAATTTATAGTAATTAAAAATTAAGCCAAAAAGCAAAGCAAAATACCATAAGACAGTGAGTAATTTGGCTTAAAATAAACAAAATGATCAGGGAAAAAAAGCAACATACGAAGCAAAAGATACAAAATAGTAAGGAAAATGAAAAAAGTGAACAAAATCAGAAGAAAAATTTAAAAAACCTGTGTTGTAAGTTTGGTGACCATCGGCCTCTCCATCCATTCGTAATTACGCTAACAAGAAAATCAGATCATTTAAATTTTGACCTTTATCTCAAGTCCAAGGTTTTCCAACTTGACTGAGATCTTTCTACACAATTGGTGCAAGTTTCGTGACCCAAGGCCTTTCCATTCAAGAGTTTTCACTTTAACAAACAAAAGTTTGACACCCACCAATTACAGTGGACGACAATATACCCCCAGCCCAGAGGATGAGGGGTAAAAACAAAATAATCAGCCACATGACCCAAAATGTAAAAAAATAAAATGTTATAGCCTGCATAATGTTTTTGCAAAACTTAACCTCTGACCAAAAGTTTGGGTGGTTGTGTGATTTTCCAGCAGATGCATGTATGGAATCAATTTGACAAGGTTCTGTAATTCCCTTCTGGAGTTCACAGGGTTTTTTTTTTTTTTAAATAAAAGTTGGGAATAAGGTCACTGAAATTCAAACTTAAGAGAAATATTGAATAGATACACCTATGGTATCAATTTAGATTAGCCTGCATTACTTCCTTCTGTAAAAAAAATGAAAAAGTGAACAAAATCAGAATAAAAATAAACAAACATATCAAGAAATTGTACCAAATAAGATGCAAAACCCAAAACTAAAGCATAATTCTGATATATTGACATGCTCTGATGGACATACTTTCACCATTTTCAACCACTACTGGTTTGCAATTAACATTTTAAAGAGCATTTGGAAATGCTCTGAAAATGTCATAACCCCAGTTTTTTTTTTTATTCATGTATGAAATTGTTAATATCTTTAAAGCCAGCACTAGAGTTCTTATTATAATAAAACATCCTCCTGAAGTTTCACAATATCAAATCACAATGCTGATAATTATTGTGTAATCGTTCACACTCATGTAGAGGGTCTTGCTCGTCATACTCACTGGTCATGCTGCCAACCGTTCGCCGCCTTGCTTTCGGTGGTCTCACCAGATGGTTTATAATCTATCTGTGACATATTCGACCACCGTAATCTACTGTGTGTGTGATCCTCATTAAAATTCAGCGGAGGAATGTGGAAACCGGATGGATGGAGGGATCATTTGGGAGATCAGATGATGGAAGAGTGAACCAGAAGCTGTGGATAAGTTTGGGACCAGACCAAGAAAACCAGACTAATGAAGGATTAGAAGAGACGAAGCTTAACGGGAGGAGTGTCAGAGCTCGGCGACAATCTCACAGACAAAAACTAAAGCAGCATCTCCTCTGCTAAGTCCTGATCCCTGCACCGAGGCACTTGACCAAGAGTGCAACAGAAATAATGCAACAACGCAAATTGACAAGTTTACTGTTTAAAAGCAGTTCTCAAAGTTTTACATTCAAAAGAAATGTGGCATCTCTTTTGCATCCAAACAGAAAAGTCCTTAGAACCTGCCATTAGATATAAAATTTTAACCAAAAATAAATCTGCCTGCACTTTTATGTCTTAGGTAATAGGACTTATTATAAGAATGTACCTTAGCCTTATGTCATTCACTTTGATTTAATGTTATTTAATGTTTAATGTTAATTTGTTGTTACAAGAATGAGCAAAATAACCAACAAATGAAAAACAATGAATAAAACAAGAAATAAACAATGAGCAAGTAGAACACAAATGGACAAAATAATAATTAAAATGAACTAAATGATCAACATAATGAAAAAAAAATTCACAAAATAATTTAAAAAATGAACTAAATATTCAAAATCATGAGCAGCAATGAACAAAAATGGACAAAATAGTCAATGTGCAAATTGTGACCCGTTAAGAAGGCTTGGGACCTGTGTCTATGTTTGGGAAATGTAGTTCTATAGTTTCACTTCCTTATTTATTATTTCTTGGAGCTACATGGTTGTTAACGACCCTCCGTTGTAATATTCTTTGTAGCGGTGCATTGTAAACTGTCTCTAAAGCAGCGGATGTGTTTTTATCAGCTCCGTCGTCTTCAAATCTCATCCCCTACAGTGTGAACTCTGTTTGGAGTGAGCATACATTTCTGTGACTAAACCCTCTAAGTCGTCCTCTGTGATCCAACCTCAGACATCTGTGTTAAAGTGCGGCTATTGGGGAACAGGGCTGGTACTGGGGGGAATGAGTGAGGGAGCCCCTAACCTTAATCTAGCATGTCGTCTTGGCTTGGGACTTTGAAGCACCCCTTCATTCTTGACCACATGCTTGGTTTATCCAGAGACAAAGATGAGCACTAAGCCGGCTTCATACTGTGACAGCTCTCCTTAACCGCGATTACCCTAATGACGTACAACTCCAGGGCTTCCTATGCGCTTCTGCAGGGGCAGGTCCACGCATTGCATCAACAGCCACACAGACGGGTCATCTGTTACACATGCAAAAGGGTTGCTTAATATTACTGCAATTTAAATAAAATTACCAGAGAGTCAGCGCTTTCAGCGAGATTTCCAAAAAAAGATATGTGGCACCTATCAAAATATTTCTATGGTTGACTCATCAAATGTAAATGATAATAAGATACATATTAGGTGTAGATTTTGTGAGTAAAACATTGTAAATTCAATGTAAATTTAAATGATAGACAACCTTTGGGTCTGTAAAAAACCCTGCTTTATATAAATGATGATAATATTGGACATCATTGGCCTAATTTTTGTTAATTTTCTTGATTGTTCTCTTCGTTTTCCTGATTATTTTGTTTATTCTCTTGCTTATTTTACTAATTTTCTTGATTATTTTGTTCATCGTCCTGATTATTTTGTTAATTTTCCTAATTATGTTCTCTATTTTCTTGATTATTTTAGTAATTTTCTTGATTATTTTGTTCATTTTTCTCATTGTTTTTCATTCTCTTGCTTATTTTGTTCATTTTCCTGATAATTTTGTTCATTTTCTGCTTATTTTGTTCATTTTTCTGATTGTTTTTTTCCATTCTATTGTTTATTTTGTTCATTTGTTGTTAATTTTTTCATTTTTGCTCATTTTTCTACCTATTGTGTTCATTTTTTTGGTCTTTTTAATTAACTTATTATTTATTTCATTCTTGTGCATTATTTTGTTCGTTTGTTTCCATTTGTTCATATAATGATTATTTTGTTCATTTTGAATAAATGTCGTGAATGGCAGTATTAGATAAAAATCAATTCATTGTTTATTTTTTGTATATGGAATATAATACATAATAAATGTTTTGTAGATAAATTTATCCAGCAGCAAAAATATGGATATTTTGTCAGTTCATATTTTAGTTTAAGTTTACCCAAGGGTTATTTATTTTGTTAACTTTGTTCTTTTCTCTGTATAATTTCTTCATTTTTGTTCATTTTCTTGCTTATTTTCTTCAGCTTCTGATGACTTTGTTCATATTGTTGCTTATTTTATAAATATTCCTATAAAAATTCTTAAAAATAATTTTATTTTGTGACGTATTTTTCTCCTTTTGTTGCTTATTTTATTCATTTTCCTGATTTTTTTGCTCATTTTGTTGCTTTTCATTGTTCATTTTCTGATTTTATTAAATTTCTTGATTATTTTTTCATTTTCTTTCTTATGTCGTACAGTTGTTTCATTATGTTGGTCTTTTTTTCTTACTTTTTATTTTTGTGGATTTTTTTTTCATTTTCTTGCGTATTTTATACATGTTCCTGATGTTTTTTGTTCTTTTTTTGCTTATTGTATTCATTTTCTTCATTATGATGGTCTTTTTTTAACCTACTAACTATTCATTTTATTTATGTGCATTATTTTGTTCATGTAGTGGTTATTTTGTTCATTTTGCATTAAAGTAGTGTAATGTAGCATTAAATAAAAATCAACAAAATTGGTTTAATCGTTACTCTAATACAGATATATATTAAATACATAAAATATGTTATGTTGTCAGTTTGGTCCCATTTTTTATCTACTTTATCGTTTATTTTGTTTTGTTACAGTTTGGTGCTTATTTTGTTCATATTCTTTAATTCATTGATTTTTTTCCCATGATAAGGATTCAGAGATGCTGGACTAAAAATGTCCCTCCAAATGTTCAAACAAAACCTCTGTCCTTTATAAGATGTGTAAGAATGAACATTGAACCTATTTTGTTCATTTTCATTTATTGCTGGGATCATCAGCGTAAGTACTGAATCCCGTAGGTTGACAAAAAATGAACACAATATCCACAAAATGAACCAAATAATTTACTAAATGAATTAAGAACAACAAAATACTCAAGAAAATTAAGAAAATACCCATTTAAAGTGAACAAAATAATCAACATAATGGACAAAAATCAACAAAATGCTAAATAGAATGTATGTAAATGAACAGAACAACCATGAAGATAAACAAATATCCACAAAATAAACAGAAATTAACAAGAAATGAATATGCAAGCCAAGACAGACTTAATGTTGCAGAGTAATAAAAATGACCGCACATTTTTTATGATGCACTGTACGGAGGATAAAATTATTGTACAAACATCACAATTATCATACACTTGTCAACACTGTCATTGTTAGACAGTATTAAATCAACACTCCAGCTTTAAAAGAAGCTACATTTTTACCAGCTGCGAAGCTAATCACTGTCTGTCTTTCCATCTTAAACATGGCAGAAAGTCACGTTAACCCAGTCAGTTGGGCCTGAAACATGAATAAGAGTGTGTTTCAAAGTAATGTCCTTATGTCTGACCGAC
>JAQQAE010008673.1:0-15062 GCA_029823295.1 Pseudamia nigra | reverse complement strand
ATTATAAGGCGCAGTGTCATATTTGGACAAAATTGACGGCTTTTAGATGCGCCTTATAGTCCGGAAAATACGGTAACTGTTTCTTGCCATAGTATGCATTTGTACAGTAGTTGTAGCACTAGTAGGGTTATTGACTACATCCACCCTTCCTCTGCTGATGGTCTAATGCACATAAAGAAGGCAAGAAAATGGTGCAAATTAACCTTCAACAAGGCACACCTGTAAACTGAAAGAGTTCCAGGTGACTACCTCATGAATCTGATGAGAGAATGCAAAGCTGTCATCAACGCTAAATGTGTCTACTTTACATATAAAACATTTTCTGGGCTGTACACTTTTAATACATAATTTCATATGTGCTCTTTCAGTTAGGATGTCTTCAGTATTAATGTACTATATGGAAAATGATAAAAAAATAATAAAGTAAATCTAGAATCACAGCTAATGAGTTACTAGGAATATTTTACGATTAATTTATTGAGTTTAAACCGTGTACATCCTCTAAAGTCCCATAAAGTGAGGTAACTGTGTGAAAATACTGCATTTTGAGGCTTATGAAAAAATATGCTGTTTGCAAAAGCAATCTTGATTGTTTTGTTTATGCTTATTTTATTTTGTTTTGTTGCTGCTTATTTTATTCATTTTTCTCTAAAAAGAAACAGCATTTGTCTTCATTTTTCTTTTTGAAAAATTTACTATTGTTCATTTTTGGAAATTACTTTTTTTAGTGCAATTATCACTTATCCTATCCATTTTTGTTCCTTTCCTTGTATATTTCCTGTTTATTTTTGGACAATTTTGCACATCTCTGCTCATTTTGTGGGTTAATTTATTTGGTAAGCCTCATTTCAACATGTACACATGTAACATGTGTTTTCCTGAGGGTCTTGGAGGGCTTGAAACTCTCAAACCATTATTTTAGAACTTCCTTATCCTTACGGATATAAAGGTCTAGATCGAAACATGTCACCAAAGATGTGTTCACACAAAAAGATGTCATGAAGGGAATGTGCAAAACAAACATGCTTTTACCCATGTCATTCAGCTACAGCACCATAAAACTGCTTCAAAAAGGTGAAATAACCTACATTTCTAAGGGGGTTGAAATAAAAAGTAAACACCCCTGCTCCGGTAATGCGAGGTTGAAAAAAAAAAAAAAGCACAAATCCATCTTCTACTGCCAGCCAACCCAATGAAAATGCAGCAGAATCCTTCCGCTCTATGATGTGTTTGTGCAGATTTACTGTGCGAACATGCCGGTGTCTGAGTTTGGTGAGAATCCCACAAAGACAAAGTACCCATGCTTCAGACGCGTCAGAGTAGCAATAAAAGAAAAACAAATTTCCCAAAGCGGAACAGATGAAGACACCGAGGTACATTCATCAGTCCAGCACAGTGTCATCCTCTGGTGCCTTGTAAGACCGGAGAAGTTCAATTTACTTGAATTCCTGTCCATTTGAGCATTAAATCAAATGCAGTCAAGTTTTCAATACACATTACTTACATTTTTTAAGGCAACCAGTTTCCTTAATTTTTTTTAAGTAAATTGAACTTATTTGGTCTCATGGTGTGTTGGAGACTTCACTGCTTCCATTTAGAATCATGAATTACATTTTAACTGTAGATAAATAATAGGGGTTGAATTTCGTTTTTGCTTTTCAATAAAGTACGGGGAACATTTGTGGATCCTCCTGGATATTTTCAGCATAAAACATGAAAGAACAAACATCGTATTTTCTGCTGAAATGTTAATGCCTTAATTTGTGCCTTTTATGCCTAAGTTTATTAAGGGGACAACACATTACAAAATAATCAATAATATAAACAAAAAAACGAACAAAGTAAGCAATAAAATGATCTAAAATGAGCAAAGTGAGCAACAAAGTGAACTAAACTAAACACAATAACAAAATTTTCAGACCTTTTTTTACTACCATTGAGGGGGACATATTACACCCTTCTCCTGAAATGTACAGTTTGCCTGTGTTTGCAAGACAGTGTTTAATGTTAGTCTCCGTAATAAAAATAAACCAGCGTTTTAGATTGAATCAGCTTATTTTTGAATAGCCACAGAAAATGACACACAGAGGTAAGTAAGTAGAGGTACAGTAAGTAGAAGCTGTTGAGACACTGAATATTTATTACAGTGTCACCAAACTACTCAATTTCATCTATGTTGTCTGCTTTCCTCTCTTTCTTTCTTTTATCCTCCCTCACTGTGTCCTTCCCTCTTTCTCCTCAGCGCCGTTACTCTAGCCCATAAGTAGACCTGTTGGAAGTGATGGAGGGCTTCTGAGGGAGATGGAGCACTTCAGCTGATTCCCAGAGAAAGGTAATGACAATCGCCGTCAATACCCAGCGCTCCATTTACTATGGACCATGTCTGCACTACTAACAAGCCTTGAGGCGAATACTCAGAGGACCTGGACCGTGTCCACTCAGGTAATTCAGCTGATGTCAAGATGGATGAGCTAAGATGTTTGTTTACATGCTCAAACTTCTCCCCACCAGCTCCAAGTCTGCTTGTTAAGAGCACAGACAAATGCTTTGTGCAAGTGAAAATTTATCGTTCACTGTCCCCTCTTACCATCCATTACACCACAGACTACACCACCAATGCAGTCAGGGCAGCACCTACTGAATTCATAGGAATCCAATTAAGAGCCACAATAATTATGCCATAGGTACTTCACTTAGTTTGAAAAGTATCTTTAAACCGCAAATGGATGACTGCAGCACTGAAAATATCTAATGGAGGTGAAAACAGGCCCTGGTTTGGTTATGCTTGAATCTGATATTAGGATTTCTATTTTAAAATTCCAGGATCTCTGAGCACATTTGAGCAAAGTAGGATGCATCTAATTCAGCTTATTTCTGTTGGTTTATACACATTTAAATTTCAATATACTGTGTACCATTTTACTGCTGGGTTTATAGTAGTTATTACAAAGACTACTACCCTTTGAGCTTGAGTCATCTTTGATACTAAGCAAGTTGACTCAAATCATAACAAAAATTTGGATTTTATTTCTTTTTTTTCAGTGTATGGCTTTATCATACCAACGGTGCTGATATAAAATGCATTACACACACTGCACATCCTTATAATCACCAGGGCAGTAGGACTGACCTCCTCAAACAGCTCAAGGCTGTATGTGTTGTCATCATCGGCAAAGTACACGATTCCTGCTTGACTGCTGTTAGCGTTGAAGGTCTCCCTTAACCACCGCAGTGCAAGGTTCCTCTGCATCGTCCCCCTGGGGATTCTGGGGTCCCGAGTGTCACCCCGCAGCTTATAGTTCCTGGGTGTCTCTACGTTTAGGTGAGTGTAGTTCAGCCCTGTTTCTCGGAGGAGTCGAGTGACAAGGGGTGTTCTCCTTTGGGAGTCTTCCACAAGGATCCAGTGAAGATTAGGAACGTGGAGGAAAGTATTAGCAAGCCGTGTCAGCTCTGCCTTCTGCACTGGTCGGCTGTATGTGGGAGTAATAATGTGGATTGTAGGCAGTACATCAGACCAGGGTGGAGGCCGTGTATATACATACTCTGTCCTCACCACCTCCACAATGTCCTTATCTGAGGCACAGTATTCCTTGGAGTCTTGCGCCTGGCCACCTGCTTCCCTCTTGCCCTCGACACCATCATCTGTAGATTTGGGGATAAGAAGAGAAGTAAGGCATTAGTGCAACCTTGTGCTGCCCTTTGTATATTTGCCTCAGGTGACTTAAACCCAATGGGGGTAAAGTGTACCTGAGAGCCGATGGTGGCGGACTGCAAGCCTCTCTGGAATGATAAAGATCTCTTTTACTAGGTGGTGACAGGCTGCAAAAAGTGAAAGCAGGCACTGTGAGAGGATAACACAACTGATGGACAGAGAGACAGCGCAAGAGGATGCAGGAGAGAGACGAGCATTTCCCCACAGCTTTGCCTTTGGGCTTTTCTTTGTAAAGAAAGAAAAATGTGGGTGGGTCCATTGCACATGTCCCTTTTTATAAGCAGACTCCACCACTGACTCTCTTCTCCTCTGTGTGTTTCCCATAATTATTCTAGCTTGTTGCACTAAGTTAATTTTATTTACTCTTTGTTTTCAACAAATAGCAGCTGTACTAGCAGGGTTGCGCTTTCTTTGTCCCAATCCAGAGTTAACTGTAAAAAAAGGAACGCGCAAGGTACTGGGAGTTCTACGGGATGTGTCGGTGGCAGGCTGTACCTGGTGGTTAAATGCAAGACTATTATTACGATGTGCACAGTCACTTAAGGTTGCTGGGCAACCCCGCAGAAATTCAGGGAAGTCACTGTGCGATATAACATAATTAATTAGCTTTAAGTGTGCTGTTAGATGGACTGTGAATACCGGTGTTTTTTCACCTGTTTCCAGTCTTTGTGCTTACCTAAGCTCAATGCTGCCTGCAGCTCCACATTTATTGCATGCAGTCAGTATTTGTAGTGATTACATTCTCAACTCATTTTAAAGGTGTGTAAGACAGGGAACTGTTTTTAAAGGTCTCATACTGTGAAAATCCATCTTTATTGTGTTTTGATGTTTATGTAAACTAAAAATATGACTTTGCTCTGTACTGTCAGCCCTGAAAAATCCATACTACAAGATGGGTAAGAGACGAAAAAAGCTTTTTGGATTTTTTTTGAGATTTGTGACATCACAAATCATAACCTATAATAACCACACATAAATGGATTTGTCCTGCCTTGATGCAGCAGTAGAGTTCTAAATATTAAAACAGCACATAAAACCAATCATATTCAAGGTAAAATTAACCCCATGAACAACTGACTGATCTGACAAAACTGAAAATCATCCATCAGAATACGATCCCCAGGCCAACTTGAGAATGACCAGTAGTTCAGCCAATCAGAGCCATTTTTTAAATTATGTTTTAGCCTCATTGAGATTAAAATGTCTTTTACATGAGTGCCCTTCTCAAAACAGTAGTGATAAGGCAAAATTACAGAGAAATGAGACAGTTTGACTCGTACAGTACCATACAGACTTACAGATATTGTATCCCTATATGTATATAGTCTTTAATGTGCAATTGGAAGCAGGCAGAAACATCGACAGTCCTCTAACATCTTATTGCAGGAGACCAGGTGCTTGAGTTTCAGTTGTAATTGATTCCAGTCTGAGGGCGCAGCATATTGAAAGGCCTTTTCACCCCAGTTCAGTTCGAACTTTTGGTAAGACAATAAAAAAAGAGTCCTTGGAACGTAGACTGTAATGACATGTTCTCCCTAATTAAAAGGGGGTGGGAGCAAAACCTCAGTGAAATCACAGCGTGTGGCAGAGTTACAAAGAGGTAAGCAATCTAATCAGTGCACTCCTTCTTGTCCAAAATAAGACACATATAAGTGCAGATGTAATTGCAAGTGTTACCTTTAACTCTTCTATTGTCTTCACTTTTGGGAGTGTGAGACAGTGGATATAGAATACATAGATATACCCACACTACACCCCGCCCTGGGAGCTCCACACACCCCCACTTTTTGAAATGGGTCAATTTGACCAGTACCATACAAGGGTTAAAAAGACACTGGCACCATGTTGGAACCAACTTATTCCCAGAATTGCTCAGTCTCCTATGCTGTGACTGAAGAAATACATACTTGGAGAACATAAAAGTCATTTGGAATATACAGTACAAGAAACATGCAAAACTAGACTCCACTGGTGACGGCTCAGATTTTTTGGCCTCTGTACTTGCTCATGACAGACTGAATGCAATTATACAATCATTAATTTAGTTAATTTCTCTTCATTGTGCCACAGTTAATGGCAATCTTTGTCAGTGTTCTGCTCGAGCTCCATTCTCCGTTCAGAGGATTTTTCTGCAGCACATAGATTAACATAATCTGCTGATGGCCAGATGTTCAGCAGAGGCAGCCAGTGAGCACTCTGCCAAAAACCTCTAGCACATCTTTGAAAAGAACACAGAAAGGAGCCTGTGGGCAGAGCAGGGTCAAATATCACAATTATCTTTCCTAATTCATTGCATCTTTGCTGATTCCCTCTTGACTCTCCCATATGTACTTTTATGCATGAAGAACCTGTAGGAAAACCTAATTAAACATTTGTACATTGTTTTGCCTGGAGACATGTTTAGGTCAGTTGTGTAAAGCTGCTTTGTTTGTTCTCCTCTGTATGTGCATTCATGACATTATAAGACGAGGGCAAAAAGCTCTATTGATTTGCTGCCACTATAAATTGGGCTGGTTTACTCTGCAACATGCTTGACATTTTACACTGTTGTTTTGTGTTCTCTAGGGGTTAATTGGGAGGCTCAAGGGTACATTTGTGTTGTGTAAATTAGATATTACTTATTATTTTGAGTTTATTTATCAGTTGCACAAAATGTTGATTTGTTAGAAACTCTAAATGTAACTACTATTTTAACTAAACATGGAAATTGTTGACCAAATTATAGTTTCCCATAAAAATAATGACTGTCCCTAATCATTTCATTGTAAAAGTTAATGGTTTTGAAGGGACAATATTTACAAGTAAAACACTATTGGGGGGTAAAATTTAAAATTACGTACTTCAAATGGCAAACATTGTGTCTGATCTCAAAATTACACAATATCCGACTGTCTAATAAAGTCTGAAAAGGAAAATGTAGTGGAAAACATTTCAATGGCTACTTCTAATATCATGTAGAAAAACATTCAAGTTGATGAGTTGTCACAGAGCTGGACGAGTGTTATTGAGTGCTGATAAAGCTGATGGTCATGTCTACTGAGTGCTTCTAAATGATCGGTCTGTTGTCTAAACCTGAAGAGCAGTGGTGAGTTCAAGGACCCACTACAGAGTTGATGTTGTCAGTCAAGTGCACTGTGCTGCATACCCTTGCGGATGGCGAGGAGTGGAGCTATAGCGCTTTGGTGCCAAACGGTGATGAGCAGAGTCCAAGGTAACACGATCAACACAATGGCAAGAATATCTCTTCTCTTCGGCATCTCCAGGATTGGTGATTTGGCTCGACATTACCTGTTTGACGAGGAGAGAACAGCAGGTCAAATGTGTCCACTTTATATGAGTTTTAGTGAAACATGAAAAATCTGGTTGTGTGATGAAAAAGACACCACCATAAAAAAAATCCTGATGTTCTGAAGCTGCTCAAAGAAACATACTGTATGAATCAATTCCTTGAACCTTGAAACATGCTCCTAGGATTTTAATCCTTGCTTCTATCATGAATTCAAGGTTTTTTGACGTGGGGCGTGTGAAGTTTCAGGTTCAGTGTTGGCAGGATAACCCACTACTCCTCTCAAGTTCAATCAAGGCTCCAAGTGAGGCCAAGCACTTGCTGTCTTGGGTGTGGGAATATGATTTAGATCGGCAGGGATGAACTCTCTTGTATACGTTATAGGAAGAGGATTCCTTCTGATGAGTAAAAGCCTCTGACTTGTAGCCCTGATAGCTTTTGACTTGGAATAACTGTATCTTTGGATGACAATGTGGAGCGCTTTAACTGCACATCTTTCTTTTCTGTGTCCAGAATGTCTGCTTTTTCTTGTGAGGTCACTGTTATCACTTCAAATGGCACGATTTGAGATTGCCTGGTTTCCTGTTTCTGTAGTTTGATTTTTAGTTTGTTTGGTCTCCTTTGACTCTTTAATCAATTTAATATCCCTTTGTTCTTTGTCACTTTCTTTATTCTTTCTGGACTCTTTGTCTCATTCTTCATGTAAACATGATGGGTGTCTCCCTTTGCATATGTTACAGATGCTTTTCTTCTCACATCTCTTGGAATTGTTATCAAAGCTGAGACATCCAAAACATAGTCCTTTTGATTGTACAAATTTTGCTCTTTCAGGTATGGCCTTTTCTAAGAACTTTCGACATGTCTGCATGTTGTGGTTTGATCCCTCAAAGAATATACATTTCTTTGCATCTATTTTCTCTTCTGCACAGCTTACCAATGTCCTTTCATTTCACACAATACTTTTTCTTCCTCAGTCAAGCTTGTGTGTGAAGCCTCTTCTTCGGGACTGGCTTTGCTGCACTGCACAGAACTAGCTGTTAAAGTGAAACTAAATTAAAATGAACAAATCAGCTTAATGACAGTCACTTTGTATCAAACAAGTTCTTAACAAGTTCTTAACTTAAACTCCAGATCACAGCAGGTTACCCCTCTATGCACCTACAGAGTCCCTCCAAAGTTAGCAAGGCTAATCCATGTCTTCACGTTCAGTCTGTTGTAGACGTGTTACTTGGTGGCTGACCTCCTTAGACCCTGGTCACCTCTGGTGTGGGTAACCCGTACGTGAAGTTGATCCTTTCTTTGATGCTAGAGAGCGACATCTCCTTTTCTCCAACACGAAGTAGGCTGAGTTCTGACTGTTACTTCTCAAGTTCAATCAAGGCTTCAAAGAGTTCCTTGGTTTTAAATGGGCATTTATTGTCAGACAGAGTCTTTGACATGTGTTAACATACAGCTTGTATCATGTTTCAACTATATCTTCAACTATGTCTTCAACAATGCCATCAACAATGCTGTCAGAACTAAGAAAAAGAAATACAAATATAAGTAGTTGACGGATTATGAGGAACTTGCATACAATGAAATGCACATAAAACGGGTACATGAAACACACATGACGCAGAAAACCAACAAATTCGTACCTCATTGGCTGCATTAACTCGAGAGGAATAAAGATGACTTTAGAAACTTTCCTTTTAAAGGACAATCTCCTTTATCATCTGGACAAACTTCCTAAGACTTGTCACTAGTGACTCAAACAGTGGAGTGTCCTTTTGTCTCTTTTTAACTTTGTGTTTTGTTTTATCTGGATTTATAGCATTTTTTGTATGGAAGTATATTTTGTTTCAATCAGTCATTATTTGTAGGGGGTGCTTGCGTACAATGTAGAAATCATTTCAACCACCATTCCAAAAGAACAGTCAATACAAGATACCCAGAGAGACAAATCTTCGCAAACAGACTGTACTTTACAAGAGCTTTTAATTATCTTTTACGCATGCTGGAAAATGAGTCAGAAAACAATCAGACAAGGGCTCAAGAGATTATTATTTTACATACTATATAAAGAACATGGTGCATATAATACTGTATGGATTTTCCTACTGTGTAATGATAGTTTTTTAATTTATTATTCTGTTTTAGAAAAAGGATAATGAAATCACGGCGTATTCACTTGTGTATTACTAGTGACTCAAACAGTGGAGTGTCCTTTTGTCTCTTTTTAACTTTGTGTTTTGTTTTGTCTTGGAACAATGTTTCCAATCAAAAGCTCCCCCTAGGTTTCAGTGTGTACCAAAACACTGTTTCGATTTTGCCATCACTACAAAAAATTAAGTTACCTCTTACCTCTGTGTGCTCTCTAAGTAAACATTAAATGACAAATTAAACATATGCACACTGTCTCTGATGGCAGCTACAGATTGATATTTTGACTCATGCAGTATTGTCATGTAGCATGTCACGGTCCTTCTAAAGGTTCACACAGAGACCACAACACATATAAAAGGACACCACAGACCAAAGGATCAATATTTTACCCAATTTTTATTGTTTTAAAACATTTAAATTAAGTCAACCAAACAAAAACTCCTCCTATAAAGAAAACCAAGAGAAAGACAACAAACGTACCAACATAAAGAACCAAAAAGGGTTTGGAGACCCTGGCTGAACTAAAAAGGGGAAACCACTGGGCCAACCCAAGCTCGTGTCCCCCTGCTAAACTATCCTAAAACAAAAAGTAAATGAACTGAAACCAAAACTGAAAACTATACCACCGGAGATCTCCAATGTAAAGTGAAACAACAAACCCTCAATAATTTAAACATACTGGGTGCAATAAAAGAAAGAAAGAGGAGAAAAGCGAACCAGGCTGTGGTGTTGTCATCTCCAGGGTCACCTGCTGTGTGTAAGAGAGCAACCCCGTTCCCTCCACTCCCTCTTATACCTGCCCACTCCAACCAGCATGAGTACTGGTACAGTATACTGGCAGGCGGGTGGAGGAGGAGGGGTTGACGACAAAGGCAACAGATTAACAGCACCACAACACAAAGGTTGCGTCATATTATTATTCAGAAATGTATGGCTGCATGGAACAAGCCTATGTATTTTTATGAAATAGATACCATCATTCTTGTGACTTTGGGACAGCAAAACATTAATTTATTGAATTATAGAAATTACATTCATTTCTCCCAATAGAATGAATAGGACAGGATTTTTCTAGTCTAGTCTCTTAAAGCTGTCTCTTAAAGGGACAGAATGGAGAAGAAACCATGTCACACTGACACAGGAAACAACTCTCAAGTGAACCATAAATGAAAAACAAAGACTACGAAGAAGCAAACCCCTCCTCTTCCTGATCCTTGCCACACTTGTCTTACAACTTGCAGCTGTTCTTGATACCCACACCAACGGAGTTGGGCCGTGCGTAGGGCTGTCGGTGCCATGTGTTTGTTCTTCTGTATGCTGGCACTGTAACTTAATAATAATAAGTGCTGGGACCAAACTCTATGGCAGTGCTTCTCAAATAGTGGGGTGCGCAATGCCGGGGGGGGGGGCATGCGTGACCCTGGGGAACAAGCTTTTTTTGCCGTTCTATACTAGAATTAAGTGTAGTTGCACATCCACTGCAGTAGGTGGCAGTGGCGCTCTGATCGCTATGGTGTAGGGTTTTTTTTGCACCGCACAAACAATATGAAGTGCAGTAAACAAACCCTCAAGAGACGACATGGAAAAATTTCTAACAGGGATGAGAAGAAAGACGGAGAGAGACGGAGATAACGAGACAAAAGAAAGCCACACAAATGCTAAGACGAGGAAATATGACGACACGTACGTAAGGCTTGGCTTCACTGTGGGAGACGAGGAAAAACCAGTGTGTTTACTGTCTAAAAATGTTGGCAGTGGAAATGCATAAAGCCAAATAAATTAAGGTGTCACTTGAAGACATTAACACCCCAACACGCTGATAAGACGCTGGAGTTTGTACAGCAAAAACATGCTGAATATTGTCAACAATCATCCGGCTTTGTGATGCTACTTCAGTAAAACCAGAGACTCTGGACCTTTGTGAGACTGGCTTCTCTGGTGTTGCTGCACTGAAAACCGAGTACAGGTCCCACGTCAACACTGAGCAGAAGCTGAGAGTCACAGTATCATACTTCAAACCTCGCTTTGAAAAGTTGTGAACTGCAAAACGTGCTCATTGTAGCCATTAATCCTGACGTCCTCATTTTGATAAAAAAGAGAGAAAAAAAATCAGCACAAATTGTTTTATTCATTGTTTTTTTTGTAGGTTAAAGTGTTAAAGTGGTAAAATTGTGTCCCTGCCTCTTCATTTAGCAATATTTCAAATTTTATTCTTCACATTACCCAATCAGGAAGCAGCCCTTTTAGGGTTCTTCCAGTCAATCTATGTTCCTATGCTCACCTATGGTCATGAGCTTTGTGCCATTTATGTACACCTGTGCCACTCAGTGGATATAATCTGTGTTACGTACACTATTCAATGAGGTGAATGCCAAAGATAGGTTTCTAGGGTCCTAAATACAGCAACATGGCAGCAAAAAAGTCAATTGAGCAGTCACAATGCAAGTTAAAGGGTTAACGACCACAGTGATAAAAGGAATGTCTGTAAAAGGGCTGACGGTAGTAGTTACTACTAGCTAACTAATACTAACTACAAAAAAGTTGGACATGACAAAAAAGTTATCCATTTTTATAACATGGAAGACTGAAATTTTTAAATCATCTAAATGTTCAAAAATAGGTTTTAGCACCAAGGTTGTATCTTGTTCCAAAAACATCCTTGGAGCTGCACTGGCCTTTAGTGTCTTTACTATGTTGAGTGAAAGGAAAGGTGCAGCCATGTAGCTGTAGGTGGCAGCCATGGAGCATGGGGTGGTGGAGATAGTATTATGACTAAGCATGGGCTATTTGTATGTGTTGCATTGCAGAATATTTCAGTCAGCCATATTACTCTATTTCACTGCCTCATACAGTAGCTCATTTACATTGAATTCATGGACAACAGCCCTCAATCAGCTCTCAAAGGGACTGTCTACCCTCCCCCTCAATAGATGCCTCTGGCGTTATGTTGATCCTTACTGGAAAATGGCACTTATTAACTGATCTGCTCAATTAAACAAAGCAGAGAAACAGACAATGACAATGTGCACAGGTGTTTGGTGTTTTAATTTCCACTTCACACATGAGAAAACAAGTCATCAAATTTCCCACAGTGATCCAACTCCCACTGCTGTGGAATGGGGCAGTATATTGAGGCTTAAATAATTATACACACCAATTATGTTTATTGAGCTGTGTAAATAAATACACCATTAATGCCAGAGCGATCAGGTGATGACAGCTTAAATGTGAGTTCAGACACAAATTATAAACCACTGCTATAGGTGTTTTCCACTGATAAAGAAATTGGTACAGTATAAAACTGTATTTGTTCTGCTTCAGTGGAGAGATGACTTACAGTAATATCCTTAGCAGGAAATGTTATTGTGTGACTCTCCATGCAAAAAATATGTTACACACAATGTACTTTCACACTTTAATTAATGGTATAAAAATGATTAATTAAGTCACTGAATGCATCCTTTCACAGAATCAGTTTTAGAGAAATGAACAAAAGCCCATTATTTTTAATGCTTTATTGGTAAAGGTGTGAACAATGCAGTGAAACTGGATTTCTGAATGAATTATATACCCTTTAAACATTTGTAAAGGAGCTACATGGAGTTTCCTGCATAAAAATATTCAAAAATGACATCAAATAGTCATCAGAGTGTTTAGAAAAAGGTCTGATATCATGTCAAAGATGTCAATGCATTGTACTGCAGAGACAGGCACTGCGTTGATACACAGGGATGACCTGTCCTTCACTATGGCCACTAAAGAGAGGAGTGAGTCACTGTAGCCGTGAGTGTGCCAGTGCAACCAAAAAGGCAGAATGTGACAAGATGGTAAGGAATGGTAAGAAGGAAAGAAAAAAAAGGGTACTGACTTGCTAAAAACTAAACTGGAGAATAGGCTTAGCTTAAAATATTTAAAATGACTGAGAATATGATGAGTCTTGGAATAAATAATACACATGGCGTACAGCTCAACCACTGGTCCCAGAACACAGATGCACTGTACTCAAAGGGTCAGAATTTCCTATTTTTTCTCAGGTCCTTTGACATCTGTCCTGAAATGCTGCACGTTTTACCAGTCAGTTGTTTTAAGTGCAGGCCTGTATGCTGCAGTCTGCCGTGGGGGGGGGGGGATGTAAAACGCCTGAACAGACAGCTTAAAAAGGCTGGATCAGTGGTTGGAGGGAGGCTGGACTCACGGGGGTCCTGGGTGGACACGTGCACCGAAGGACATCATGAATAACCCAGACCATCTTCTTCACCTTGTTCTGCTCTATCAGGGGACGACTAACATCACTAGGCTGCAAACTGAACGTTACACGAGATCCTTCATCCCCACTGCCACCAGACTGTTCAACACCACGACCGATGGGAAGAATAAAAACATTTCAATTGTATAATCTATCAAAGGAATTTCCCATGCAGGGATAAATAAAGTTCTACTCCATTCTATTCTATTCTATTCTGTTATGTTTCAAGAAAGTTCTACTGGAACTCCATGGGACCCAAGACTTTTTGGAGGCTGCATGGGCCCTGTCAGCAGTATGACAACTTAAGTTATTCCTGCATTGGTCACTTCACACAGTGCATTGGCTGTAACTACAGGTTGACCATTAAGATTATAAGACATTGCCATTTTGACTGAGGTTGTGTGAAGGGGGAAAACTTGCAGATATCATAACACAGATGTATGTAAACAATAAGCCACACACCATATTCAGTGAGTGATGTTTGTGGACACACATAGTGTTAATTCACAGGTGGATTTGGTAGGTGTCAGTGTTTTCTGGTTCAGGACTTCCTTCTGCTGTAGTTGGATTAAATTTTAAATATCAACACATTACATACTGTAGCAGCTTTACACCTGCATACAAGCGGATTTACAAATATATACATTCAGAAAAACTGCCTATTTTCCATTATCCATCATCAAAGTTGGAAGATGCATTGAATGCCATGCAAGACTAGAGATTAGTTTCGTCTTGTATAGAAATAATTTCTTGACACTATATAGTGTAGAAAACTCAAAATCTAATATTTATCTCTGTATATTCATTTGTATATTCATTTCTTGTGCTAGCATCTTGCCATAGTGACTGGCCATCTCTGGTAAACTTTGAAAGGATACTCCAGTAATTTAGCTGCACACTGACATTACACAATTTTTAAAAAGCAGGCATGCCATTATTTTGAGTCCCTAGTATAGGTCAAGCCAGATCATACATTTCTTAAAATGCAATATAACTTTCACATCTTTGAAGCTTCATATTTTTTTATTAGAAATGTGTATCCTTTAATCTGACCTGAATAATATCACTATGACATAATCATTATCATAAATCAGCTCTTACAGTGACTCCCTCAACAATCATAGTTCTGCTCTAAAGGCTAGGCGTTCAAACGCCTTCAGCCCATCACAAAATTACACTGTGCTGAGATGGTGATTTGGATCACCACCAAAATTGAATCATATGTTCCATGTCCCATTTCACACCATTCCTGAAAATGCCATCAAAACCCGTTAATAACTTTTTGCGCAATCTTGCTACCTTCCTCCCTCCTTCCCTCCCTACCTCCTTCCCTCCCAACCTACCTACCTACCTACCTACCTACCTATCTACCTAACTAACTAACAGACAAATGCTGGCAAAAACATAACCCCCTCCACTCCTTAGTGGAGGTAAAACTACTAGGCCTACGATGCATTTGTCACATACATGTACAATGTCAAAGGTTTCCAAAAATGTTCACATTCACAGAAATCCATCATTTGTAGGTGTTTCATTTAGTTACCTCTCATTCTCAATATATTTCATTTTTAATGTAAACATGATTTCTGCCAATGCAGTGGGTAGCACTCGTGCCTCACAGCTAGAAGGTCCTGGGTTCGATCCCAACACCGGGTGGTGGGGCCTTTCTG
>JAQQAE010008672.1:0-15063 GCA_029823295.1 Pseudamia nigra | reverse complement strand
ATGGACGCTGTATTGGAACACGGTAAATAAATGCATTGGTGAGCAAGATACTGTGTTGACATGGCAATTCGTATTTTACAGCTCGCTTCACTTTAGTACTGCATGCGCGTCAACCTGGTTACCTGGGGTCCACAGGTGTAGGGCTTAGCTTCAGGCTACGCTCCTACACTGTTTTTTATTTTTATTTTTTTATTATTTGGCATATTTTTACTCATATTTGTTGCTTAATTTTGCTCATTTTTGTTTATTTGATCACTTTCTTGATCATTTTCATTTACTTTCTTCATTATATTGTTCAATTTTAGCCATTTTCTTGGATATTTTGTTATGTTTTCCTTATTTTTTAGGATTATTTGTTTTATTGTTGTGCCTTTTCTTGAATAGTTTGTTCATTTTTTTCAATTTCTTGATTATGTTGTTAATTTTTGCATATTGTCTTGATTATTTTCTTCATTTTGTTAATTTTTTGAGTATTTTTTTCATTTCTACAATTTTTAAATGATTTTGTTCTTTTTTATTTTTTTGATTATGTGATTTATTTTTACTAAATTGTTAAATTATTTTGTTCATTTTTATGAATTTTCTTGATCATGTTTTGTCAATTATTTTGTCCCCCCTCCAATATTCAAACAGAATCTACGGCACAGGGGGGTTGAGGAGACAAAAAAGAAAGTGGAGAAACTGTTTTATTCCAGCAGGTGTTAGGATTGTTGGTTTTTAAAAGCATTCATTGGGCTTTTTAAAGGTCACATACAGTGAAAATGCATCTATATTGGGTTTTTTGTTATATTAAAATGCTGTGATGTAAAATGAAAGCTGTGAAATTATGAACATGTTCAGTGCTCTTTGCACTGAGAAAGCCACACAATGAGACAGACACAAGAAAAACAAGCCATTTCAAGCTAAAACTATCCCCGCTCCATGAGCAATTTTGTCCACAAAAAGTGCATAATTCTGTGTTTGCAGTAGTCTTGAGCCCCGGTCACGTTGAAATACAAGCAGTCAGAGTGTTTTCTGATGAGCAGTTGATGGGTACAACACAGCAATGTAAGATCAGAGTGTGTGACAACAAAGAAGAAATCAAATCAACACACTTTACATTGTCAATGTACTTGCAGAAGTATGTAAATGACACATCACCTATACAGATATTATTTTAAGCTTGTTTAAAAAAATAGTTGCTTAATTCGATTATTAATACTTATCTTTGTACAAAGAAAAGCTGTTATAATAGACATGAAAAATTTGGCCTGTATTGATTTTTAAAAATAATTAATGTTTTTAAAAATCATTAATCCATCATAAACCATGATGGATAAGTGCTCCCAAACTCAGGGTTGTGACCCACAATAGGTTGTGGAGTCTTTTTATTAGGTCACAATTTGTGAATTAATTTTTCTTTCTTTTTCTTTTTTTTTAATTTTGTTAATAAAAAACAAAAAGATGTGTATTTTTGAGTTTGGGTTTCTCAGTAAACAGATAGATAGATCCTTTGTTTATCACTCTCAAGGAAAATTCTCATGTACAGGCACTCAAACACAAACAGTACATAAAATAAAAAAAGTGATGATTTAAAAGTGCCCCAGTAACAATGTTAAAAATGTTAAAGGTGCTAAAGGTATTAATGAGCTCCACAGTTAAGTGGCGCAATCTTAGTTCCATACATCCTAGCACAGTGTTGTACAATCTCATGGCTACAGGTTGGAAGATTTTCCGTAATGCTCAGTTGTACAGTACAGAGAGAGGGCTTTCACACCAACAGGGCTTTGTGCAGGTTCCATTTCTGGAATCTACTTTTGAAACGGTCAGCATGTTCACACCGGAAAAAACTGGCTCAGATTACAGAACCTCCATCATTTCATTGATGGAGGTTTTCACTTAAATACATTGACAAATGATAAACAAACTAAAATATACTTTAAAATTTGTGAGACTACAAAAAATATGTCCAAATCTTATATTGTATGTGAAAATAAGACAGAATATGATGGTTTGTGGTTCACTGTGCACTGCCCACCATTAATGACATGTCCCTCATTAGAATACTTTAACTCCAAGTCTGAATGCAGGCTGGTTCACTACGTGGAACCAAGGTTCCAGGGAACCTAAGCAGCTCCGGTTCAAGAACCATGGTTCATTTGATGTGAAAGCAGCCAGAGAGGAGCTGGTCACCGTGGTTCTCCTCTGCCCCACCACAGTCCCATAGAGGGGGTATTAGGGTCCAATTTGCTGAGGACAAAGTGCCACTTGCTCTTCATACACCTTCCAACAACTTCATCCGGAGTCCACCCTCTCCCCAGCATAGACTCAGCCTTTGAATGTCAAATTAAGTATTTAGATTTTCAGCTAACAAGGATGCGTAGGAAACATTGCTATGATTAAAAGTTTGCTTTGTGGCCAAATTGGCAAAGTCAAAAAGTATATGCAAAAAGTATCTTGCATATAATGTCTATTGGCAATGCCAGTAGACATTATATGCAAGATACTTTTTTTTTGCTGATTAACTGCTTTTTAAAAGTTGAGACACTGAGGTTTTTTTCTCACTTCTAAGTCTGAGGTGTGATCTCTGACTTGTGACATGTGCACTGTGAAATCTAGTCCACCTTTCTCACAGGACTGTGGAGTTTCAACCCAAGCTGTATAACAAAAAAAACACAAGGAAAAAATGAACAATATTACTGATAAAAACACAAACACATTTCTTTTTTTCCCACTTCCATCGTCAGTCTGCAAAGCCCTGATGCAGCTCTGCAGGGGCTTCTTTGATTTCAAAATACTTAGATCTGAGATATATCTTGCTTTTGAGAAACAAACTGGGACTGATGTCTACTTAGTAACACTTAACAATACCATGAAGGTATGCAGGATTCCTCAGAGCTTGAGGCTCAGCTTTGACAACAGATCACTTGTGTTACTGTTAAATAAACTCGGTCAGAGTCAAGAATAAGGGTTTTTTTGTTTTTTTTTTAGAGAAACTAAATAAGCGCCAAATGAAAATTAACAAAATCCTCTAAAATCAACATAAATGAGCAAAATAATCAAGAGAATTAAATCAACCAACGAGACAAAAATCACAATTGTGTCATAATGTGTCATAATTCACATTGCTTTTTGATTGATATTCAGTACAACAATTTCATTACATAATGACGACTATGTCCAAGATGATGAATGTACTGTACTGGACACCCATGCACATCAAAAACTTCTGAAAACATTCAACAGATTGAACAAGTCATTTGAAATGAGTGCAACAGACCACAGTGACAGTGAATGTGGTTTTAAATGCATAAATCCGACGTAAAAAACCTATGCCAGATCAAACATGCGAATCATTGGCATTTCGCTGTGGCGACCCCTGAGGGGAGCAGCCGAAAGGAGAAGAAGAAGAAGACTCTTTCAGGAGGATCAGGACACTGAACAACAGCAAAATAGTCAAAATGCCAAAAGAAACTGTGGATGAATATCAACCTTTACTTCTAAAAGAAATCACAGACACAAAGAAGAGGAGGGTATGATAATAATGAGCTTTGAACAGGAGCTCCACCATATGACACAGCTTTTTAATCCTGTTTTCAGTCTTTAATGGATCTCTGTTTTATTCTCAGCTTCCAAACAAATCCCTGCTGTTGGCTGTGTGCGCTGCTTGCATAGGAGGAACCTTTCAGTATGGATATAATATCTCTGTCATCAATGCACCAACTATGGTGAGTGATAACATTATGTTCAGTTTTGATATGCATTAATGTATCCCTTTTCTGTATGAATTTACAAATGGACCAAAAGCATAGATAAAATAATCTAGGAAATGTAACAAATGAATCCAAATAAATGAACAAAAGTAGACAAAATATTCTAGAAAAGGAACAAAATCCATAGAAATGGTTGTAAAATAAACAAACTAATCAATAAGTTGAACAAATTAATCCACAAGATGTTTAAAATTATCAATACATTGAACAAACAAATCCACAAAAAAGACACTTTGTAAATCATATTTTTGGTTTCTTTTTGAATTTTGTTCATTTTCTTATTCATTTTTTTGATTTTTTTTTTTTCCCTGATTTTTTTCTTATGCTGCTCATTTTTGTTCATTCTGGGAATTGTGTCATTTCACAAATCCTGGTTATTTTACTCACTTTTGTTAATTTTCTTTGTTTAATTTTGCTCATTTTTGTTCATTCAAGGGATTATAGTCCTTACTTTTTTGGTCATTGAAAAAGGAAATAAATGTTTTTCATTTTGTTGATTATGTTGCTCATTTTTGTCCATTCAGGGAATTTTTTTCTTCCTTTTTGGTCATTTTTAAAAATTTTCCTGTTTGTTTTACTAACTCGCACTTAATTTTTATTTGCCTTGCTGATTATTTTACTAATTTTTGTTCATTTTCACCCATTGTTCAAAATTGAGGGTATATGTGTAAATAATATCAATATTTATGTCCATAACTGGGTAGAGATGATTTATTCTTGATGTCAAGTCATTAAGTTTTCAGTATTCACTTTGTCCATAGCTGCTTTGTGTTTTTCATCTTTTAGCATGTGCATAAGTTTATCAACCAGACATGGATGCAGCGATACCAGACATACATCTCTGCAGATGTCCTCACCCTGCTGTGGTCCACAGTTGTGTCAATATTTACGCTGGGAGGACTTGTCGGAGTGACTGTTGGTGGGTCACTGGCTGTGAAGCTGGGGAGGTATGGTGTAATTCACAAATGAAATATTCACTGATGTTTAAGGACACTGGTTTTATTTGAACATTGGAAAAAACATTTTGATACGAGCATCTCTGGATCTCCCTGGAGATTTTAAGCATATTTTCATTGTTCTGAGTGATTGTTAATGTCATAATTTATAACTTTTCTGCCTACGTTTATCAATAGGACCTATAAAATGATCAAATTAAACAACAAAATTAATAGAAATGATCACTAAATGAACAAAATAAGCAAGTAAATGAGTCAAATTGAACAAAAAATAGTTCCAAAAATGAACATAATAATCAATAAGATGAGAACATGAACACTCAAACACCGTTTGAGTGTTTTGTTCACTCAAACGGTGAACAAAACAATCAAGAAAATAAAAATAAAAGAACAAAACAGTCCTGAACATGAGGGAAAAACACATGAAACACATGAAAAAACAAAATGAACAGAAGTGATAATAAAATGAACAAAAACAGCAACAAAATGAAAACATGAACAAAGCATTGAAGAAAATTAACGTAAATTAACAAAGTAAGCTACAAAATAAATCAAATTGAACAAAACAAATCAACAAAAGAATCCATAAAATGAACCAAATAATCAAAACAATAAAAAATGCCCAAAATAGCCAATAAAATGAACAGAAATTTAAAAAAAAATAAGCAACAGCATGAACAGGAATTGTCACTAAATGAACAATCAAGAAAATTAAGTAAAAATGCCAAAAATGAATGGACAAAAATTAACAAAATAATACATAATTTCATCAAAAATAACACTAACAATGAAAACTGAACAGAATAATCCAGCAGTGAAGATAAACTTCATTATTTATAAACCATGAATTTATTTTGCTTTATTGATGTGGACAAATCCCGTCCCCTGTAATCGACATCTATGTTCAAATTCATTCTGTTATTTTATGTGTCTGTAATGAAGTTTTATTTCCCTAAAACATGTAATATTGTTCCAGGAAAGGCACGTTATTGACCAATAATGTATTTGCACTGTTGGCTGCTGTGTTCATGGGTCTGAGCCGTCCAGCAGGGTATTATGAGTTACTCATCATTGGACGCTTTCTCACTGGAATAAATGCAGGTAAAAAGTCCCATCCATCATCTATCCATCATTTCATCCATCATCCATCCATCCACCATCCATCATCCATCCATCCATCATTCCATCCATCCATCCATCATTTCATCCATCCATCATCATTCATTCATCCATCATTCCATCCATCCATCCATCCATCATCCATCATTTCATCCATCCATCATCATCCATCATTGCATCCATCATCCATTCATCCCGCCAGTCATCATTCATTCATCCATCCATCCATCATCTGGTGATCCATCCATTCATCCATCCATCCATCCATCCATTAATGATCCACCCATCATCCATTCATCCATCATCCATCCATCCATCCATCCATCATCCATCCATCATTTCATCCATCCATCCATCATCATCCATCCATCCATCCACCAACAATCATCAATTCATCCATCATTCAATCCATCCATCCATCATCCATTCATCATTCCATCATCCATTCATCCATCATCCATCCATCAGCCAATCATTTCATCCATCCATTATCATCCATCATTGCATCCATCCATCATCCATTCATCCAACCATCCATCATCCATTCATTCACCCATCCATTCATCCATTAATCATCCATCCATCATCCATTAATCATCCATCCTTCAACCATTAATCATCCATCCATCATCCATCCATCCATCCATTAATCATTCAAGCATCATCCATTCATCCATGCATCCATCCACCCATACATTCATCCATCCATCCATTAATCATCCCGTCATCATCCATTAATCATCCATCCATCATCCATTGATCATCCATCCATCCACCCATACATTCATCCATCCATCCATTAATCATCCAGTCATCATATGTTCATCCATCCATGCATCATCCATCCATCCATAATCATCCACCCATCCATCCATTAATTTTCCATCCATCATCCATCCAGCTGTGCAATAATGATCTATGCATCCATTAATTATCCATCCATCCACCCTTCCATTCATCTGCTTAACTGTGGTTTTGATTTATTTTAAAGGCATCGGTCTCTGTGTTCAGCCTTTGTACTTGGGGGAAATTGCTCCAACTTCTCTTCGTGGTGCTATGGGGATGGGAACCTCGATTTTCATCACCGGTGGGCTCTTGACCGGACAAGTGATGGGTCTCAAGTAAATTCTGGATATACACTCATCGGCTACTTCATTCAGTACATTTTGCTTGCACTGGGTTGGACCTCTTAGCTTTCAGATGATAGGTACCGGTACACTGTGGTCATGATGGGATGGACATGTCAGCAAGACACACTGGCAGGATGTGGTGTTTGTACAATACACCTTTGGTGCTAAGGAGCCCAAAGTGTCACTGCCACCAGCCTAAAATGTTGATACATAGTCAGATGGATTCATGCCTAGACACTCATCAAACCAATGTATTGTTACATCTTCTATTGACCCTTTTTACTGAGTCCATGTGAATTAGTTTCCCACTTCCTGTTCTTAGCTGACAGGAGTTTGATTCGGTGTAAACTCCTCCTGCTGTAGCTCATCTGGTTCAAAGTTTGATGTCTTGATCTTTAGAGATTCTGTTCTGCATTGTTCTGTTGAAATGAGTAATTATTTGAGTTATTGTTGCCTCTTAAGCAGTTCAGGCCAGTCTGCCTCTTGTATCAACAATGCATTTGCACCCAGAGAACTGTTGCTCACTGGATTTTTTTTAAAGCAGAATATTATCTGTAAAACCTAGAGATAGTTATCTGTGAAAATCCTAGTAGATCAGCAGTTTTTGGAAAATTCAGGCCATCCTGTTAGGCCTCAACAACTATATTAAATCATACAACCATACTTCAAAGTCATTTCGATCATCTTTCTTCTCCATTCTGAGGCCTGGTGCCATCAATATGTTTCTTTAGTTGAATCCATTGACTTGCTGCCATGTGATTGGTTGATTATATCCTCAGTTGCATTAACAGGTGGAACAAATAGGTGGCCATTGAGTGTATTGTGTATTATGTTGTATTGTGTACTGTGTTCAGAATAATTTGTGCTTCTCTGTATAAAATGATGATTAGACGTTTTCGCCTGAATTTGCAGAGAACTTCTGGGCAGAGAAGAGTTCTGGCCTCTTCTGCTCTCCACCACATGTATCCCAGCAATCCTGCAGCTCCTCATTCTGCCCTTCTTCCCGGAAAGTCCACGCTACCTGCTTATCGACAAAGGAGATGATAAGGGATGTAAAAAAGGTGAGTCATTATTTCTCGGAATGTGTGCAAAGATCGATTTAGTGCACATGATAGTAGTGGCTTTGTGTGTCACCACTAGAGGCACAGAGATAAGTCTTCATGGCTGACACTTCAGACATGTGAACAGAACTGTGCTCACAGAGGAAAGGCTGTAATGAGAGTTCTCTAAAACAAGTTGTATAGCCAGGGCCAGTGAGCATGTGTGTTGTAATCCTGTGTCATATGTTTCTGTGTGCAGCCCTGAAACAGCTACATCGTAGAGCTGATTATGACAATGAACATGAGGATATACAGAAGGAAAAGGACAACCTAGAAGGGTTTCAGGCTAAGAAACCTTGGGAGCTTTTCACTGATTCCAGTACCCGCCGACAGGTCCTTACCATCCTACTGCTCAATGCAGCACAACAGCTCACCGGCATCAATGCTGTACGGCCTGGTTTTAATATAAAATATGTATAGTTCCTGCTACTCTGTAGTTCATCCACTTTTAATGATGAAATGGGTTTACAGAATTTCTTTTTCTAACTCTTACCCTGATGTGCTATGTTCAATATTTGCTCCAGATTTACTTCTATGCGGGTTATGTGTTCAGACAATCTGGCATTCCTTTGGATAGAATACCATATGTGACCGTTGGGACAGGTGTCTGTGAATGCATCACTGCTTTAACCTGTGTAAGTATCACTTTCACACTGGATTTTAAGACTTTGCCACAATGAGTCGTTCACGTAACGCCAGATATGCATGCAATATGCATATGGTAACAATTATTAAAGACACATCTGCACCCACCTCACATCTCCCATGAGCAAAGTGTATACCGTGCTTTTAAAGTGCCCATGACATGCTTTTCCATTCTTTTTTTACTTTTCAACCACATTGCAAAGGAAAATTCTCATCTTAAACACAAAAGTCTATGCCTGGAAATCCTTTGGTAAAGCAAATCTTATTCCCAAGTCTCACAAATGCTCGGTTGCAAGACTTTTTTTCACCTCGTCTCACTATTAGGCTAAAATAAGACAGACATCCCTATATGGTCATTCTCACTGCAGCAATGGCTAAAGGCTAAGCTAGAGTTAGCCTCTGGAAGAATGCAAAGTCATATAGAGGTGACTAAAGGCTAAGCTAGCTTCAGCCTCCGGGAGACTGTAAACAGCTGCAGCTACAATCATAGGTTACAACAGCAAACTGGGCAGGTGATAGTTAAATTATCAGGCTGAATGGAGCAGTATGAATCAATAGCTTGGCTGTGTGAGCACTAGTTATTGTTAACATATGTGCACAGTTGCAGTCAGTTCAGTGAATGGTGCGTCTTCTTTGCTTTAGTCCAGTTTCACTCATGATAATCACACAACATGTATGTATGAAGTTGTCAGTTGCAATCTGCAGCTCTGTTTCATTGACATTGGGTGCAATGGCTCAAATGTTGGCTAGCCCCAGCAGAACAGCCCCTGGCGTGAAGTACACACAGCCCGGCTTCTCAAGCAGGGTGTGGACGGCTCGCGCAGCTCTGCACCGTAGCAGGGTACAAATGGCTTGGCTTCAGTTTGTTTCTTGCCGCGGAGTCACACAAGTTTGCATTTGACAGAAGCCCCACCAGCCTTCTGTCATTTACAAAAATGCTACCCAGCGAAACTCCTCCCTTCACCTGGTAACTCCAAATAAGGCAAATCCACTTGTTTCAGGAAGAGAACACACCACTTGTAATTTCCTGTTTTCATTCTGAAATAACTAGAGACTATTTTGAGCAGTGATGGGTGCAAATGTAACCTCGGGGGACCCAAGATAGAAATTAAATTACTGCAAATCAGCATGTCATGGGCACTTTAAGCTTCATTATATACACAGGAGATAGTCGTGATGTAAACTTTGAAAATACGCAAATAAGTGGTAATGCCTTTCAGAATGGCATTCTGAGACACTGGCATGGAACTGATGACTCATTAATGTTATTTAAAAATGTCTATTATAAAAAAGAGCTACTCAGTAAATCTGGGCCCAAACTCAACTGTCTCTGACAAGTGCTGATCCATTTGTGATGTGCTCTTAAAAGCGAACCATCAGGGCATCTGGAAGCAATACTAGTATTAACAATATAAGTTGACAGGCTGTATTAAGGTGAGTGTACTGAACAAAGTGTTAATTTCCCATGCCATTTCATTTAAAGCAGGCAAAGGGGACAACATGAAAGTTTGATAAGGACTGATGCATCCATTCATGAGTATTGGTGACTGATGATCAGTGTGAAAATTCTAGGAAAAAGGAAGAGTTGAGTTTACTGATCTCCCTCTTACAAATCATAAACACTACCTTATAAAGGATGTGAACATGTTTTATAATTAGATAATGAATTAGGCTATAATCACTTTATAAGTTATTAATTAATGTAGTTATATTTCTCATGAATATATTAATGCTCCCCTATAAAGGCAAAGTGCAGTAACACAGACTGGAATCTGACTTTGTGAGTCTGAATGATTTTGCAGCAAAGTGTTGTAACTCAATTATGGTCCATTTCAGAGAAAATGAGGAGTCAAATTTGTAGTTTGACTTTGTTGTAGTGTTTTGACTGAAGAAAAGAAGCAAAATGAACAAAATAATCAGGAAACTGAACAAAATAAGGAGAAAAAAGAATAAGATAAAGAAGGAAAATAATATGACTAAGAAAATTAAGAAAAATAAACAAAAAATGAACAAAATAATCAAACAGCTTTATAAAAATGAACAACATATATTCATTTTCTTGATTATTTTCAAGAAAAAAAAGCCTTAGTTTTACTGTTTGTACAGTTGCTGCATGTTGCCTCGGTAGGGCAGAATGGAGAGGGGAGCCTTGGAAATATAAAATAAATATGTATTGAAATACAAAGTAAAAATGAAACACATTTCTGTTGAGTGACATTTAATGGATCAAAGCTACAGATACCCCATGAAGCAATGAGAGCAGAGCTTGAGGGCAGTGTTGTTGCAGACGGTGCTGTTGGTCTTGTGACTGGCGTTGTGTCTCTCAGGGAATGCTCATCGAGTGTCTGGGACGGAAGGTGCTTATTGCCGGAGGATACACCCTGATGAGCATCTGCTGCATTTTATTCACCATCACGCTCACCTACCAGGTAATTATCTCCACAACAGTCGTCAACCCAGTCAACCATATGTACTTAGGTTTGTCTTGTGATGTCTCTTAGGATGCCAGTCCAGTCATTCCATACATGAGCATGGCTTGCGTTTTCGCTTTTGTCCTGAGTTTCGGCCTCGGACCAGGTACTATTTATTCTATTTGCTTGTTTGACCTTAATTTAACCAGGCAACGCATTAACCCTTTCATGTATGGTGTCCACTGTGCTGCCCTACAAAGGTAAACTAACTGGACGAGGTGCCATTAAACTTATAGTAATTACAAAAATGTCAAAAAAACCAAAATAACAAAATAAGGAGGAAAAATGAGCAACATACTGTAAGAAGCAAGTGGTATGAAATGGTATGAATGAATGAATGAATGAAACTTTATTTATAAAGCACTTTACAACAACAACAAAGCTGTACCAAAGTGCTGTACATTTCAGATTACAGAAATTACAAACAGAAAGAATAGTAAGGGAAATGAGTAAGAGTGAACAAAATCAGAAGAAAAAAATGAACAAAATTACTGAAAAAATGAAGGAAAAATTAAACAAAATTTTAATAAAAATGAGCAAAATAAGAAGAAAATGAATATAAATCTACATTTTGTAGTTAGGGGCAGACATGCATGTACATGTGAATGTCTATATGTGACAAAAAAGGTGACTTAAAAAAATAACTATTTCAAAAATTGTTTGGAAGTACCATAAGGCTGAAAATGATTCATGCATGAAAGGGTTAAGAACACATTGTTATTTACAACACTCTTTTAATTTCTGTTTATTTTATTTTGCTCATTTTCTTCACTTATTGTTTATGTTGTTTTTTTTTCATTTCTATTTATTTTGAGGATTATTTTGTTAATTTTCTTGATTATTTTGCTAATTTTGCTCAGTTATTGCTTTGTTCACTTTTATTAAATATTATGTTCATATTGTTGCTCTTCATTTCCTTGACTATTGTATTTGGTTCAGTCTTTGTTCATTTTGTCTATTTTGTGTATTTTTGCTGATTTTTTTTTTTTACTATTTTGTGCATTTCTGTTCATTTTACAGATTGTTTTGTTACTATCTCGATAATTTAATGCATTTTTGCCCCTTATGTTTTTTGTTCATTTTGAAGATGGTTTAATTTTTGTTATTTTTTTAATCATTTTGTTCTTTTTAAATTTTTTAAATACATTTTGTGGCTCAGGTTTTTCATTTACTGACTTATATTTGTTCCTTTTTTATTCTCTTTATACATTAATGTACAGAACAAAGCTATGAATCAATATAATTCACACAGAGAATGAAGTGTTCGATGCTCATAGTTTCAGGCGGATCCAGGGATGCCTGACTAAAACTGCCGCCCTGCTCAAATATTACCTACACCCTTGTTCAGCAGCCATTGTTAAATAACAGCAAACAGTGATTTCTTCTGTTGTTTTATATCTGAAGGTGGCGTGACGAACATCCTGACCACTGAATTATTCACACAAAATGCTCGTCCTGCGGCGTACATGATCGCTGGAACTGTGAGCTGGACCAGCTTCTTCTTCATCAGTATGGTCTTCCCCTTCATCGTGGTAAGTGCCAAGAATGTAACCACACTGCAACAATGCAAGAGCTTAACAAGTTTGTTTTGTTCATTTGTTGTTCATTCTTTTGCTTTTGGTTTCATTTTATTCAATTATTTATTTTTGTTCATTTTATTGCCTATTTTTTCCTTTTGTTCATTTTTGCTAATTTTGTTCATTTTCATTCATTTATTTTATATTAGTTTGTTTGCTCAATTTTATTCATTTATTTCATTATTTTTATTCATTTTGTTGCTTATTTTGCTCCTTTTTTGTTCATTTTGTTATTTTTTTATTCAATTATTTTATCATTTTTTCATTTTGTTGCTTATTTTGTTGCTTACTTTGTTCCTTTTTTGTTCACTTTGTTCTTTTTTATTCATTTATTTCATTTTTTTGTTAATTGTTGTTCACTTTGTTCGTTTTTTTCATCTGACTATTTTGATCATTGCTTTCCTTATGTTATTGCTTAATATGTTCATTTTTCTGAAGTTGTTGGATCATTTTTGTTTTCTTCATGGAAGTATTCTGCAAATCATCCCCTCTCAGAAGTATTTTTTTAAACTACTCCAGTACATAGTGTACTAAAGTACCACCCATATACAGTATGTAACTAAAATAGTGCTCAAACAGGACCTTTTCACGTGCTATGATTCTTAAATACTGTGATCTATTGACAGATTTATTCTACGCATTACACTTTGTAGTATTTTTGTGATAATTTTTTAAATGCTATGTTTGCTCATGCATGATTGTAGGTGTGGCGTTTGACAGATGTGTGTTGTTTTTCCACAGCTCAGGCTTCAGCAGTACTGCTTCTTAGTGTTCCTGGTCTTTTGCGTCGCTGTCATCACGTTCATTTTCCTTTTTCTTCCTGAAACAAAGAACAAAACTTTTCTTGAAATCCAGAATGAGTTTAATTCTTCAAGCAGCAGGAAGACTGTTCTGTCAACAACGCTGGAGTAAACCTGTTGTCAATGCCTATATGAAAGTTAAGCATCTTAAGTTGTTCTTTTGCATTTTATTTCTTTATAATTAGTGTAATAGTGTTTCCCAAACTTATGGTCTGGACAACCACATTTTTTATTGGGCTGTCAATTTTTTTTTATTATTTTCTTTATTTCCTTGATTATTTTGTACACTTTTGTTCATTTCTCCTTTTATTTTCAGCTCTTTTTTGTTCATTTTATGGATATTGTGTTCTTTATGGGGTTTTGTGGGCTAATTTTATGTTCACTTTTGTTCATTTTCTGGATTATTTTGTTCATAGTATGGTCATTTTTGTTTATTTTGTGGATATTTTGCTATTTTTTGTTTGTTTTCTGAATAATTTTGTTTCTTCCTTTTGATTATTAATCAATTTTGTTCATTTTGATTTAATCTAAATGCCATTTCATTGTTAAATCTTGCACTTCTTATCTTTTTTTTAAATTACTGTGTTCGGGTTCTAACTAGGGTTCTTGAACCAGAATAGTTTGAGAAACACCTGTTTACGGTATTTGTGTCACAGGATCACAGGATCAGAAGATGACGTATTTATGATCCTGTTTTTCAACTTCAGAGACATACAAGTTAATCATGAAACATACACCGCAAATAAAAACATTTTTTTACCCCTCTTGGATGTTTTCACCTTCATTATAATCTGAATTATTATCAGTATTTTGCTTTTTAACAAGTATTACAAAAACAACTCTCTATAGAGTAATATCAATAAATTAAGAATGTGAGTAATTGCCTAAGTATTCACACCCTAAAACATTACTGATTGTCTTAAGTGACTGGAAAGTCCAGTCACTCATGAACCAGTATTCCTGGCATCAACTACTCTACAGTATGAAGATGAAGGAACTTCCAAACAAAACTCTGAAAGGTTAAAGAAAAGTATCAGTCCCAAAAAATACAAAAAAGCGGATACAAAAAAGCCTTTCAATATAAGTGAATATCACCCAGAGTTCAGTGAAAGCCACCATTCAGAACTGAGAGGAATTTGACACGTTCATAGATCTGCCTAGAGCAGGGCATCCAAACTGAGAGACCCGGCAAGAAGGAGACTCAGAGAAGACACCAACATACGTGTGATGGCCACAGCCACACAAGGGTGATATCCAACACTTTCCCACCACATTATTTTTTTCTCTGTTTCATTTTCAGTTAATGAGTTAAGTAGTACCACATGGTCATTTCACTTGCAGCCAAGCACACGTTCAAACACAGTCATTAAACGTACACATTTAAGTTAGTTTTACATTATTTATTTCAACCTTACACTGTTTTATGGAGTGCGTACTGAAGCCGTGGTAATTCTGTAGGATTAAAAGGACGCAGGAACGAGGATATTAAAGTCACTAAAGTTTATTGCCTGAC
>JAQQAE010008671.1:0-15064 GCA_029823295.1 Pseudamia nigra | reverse complement strand
TTCTATTTAATTCTAAGACTTCTAAAAAGTAATACTCTGCAAAACATCCACTCTCAGTATTTGGTGGGGATGGGGATGAGGTGGGGGAGATGATGATAACAACAGAACAAGCACAATTTTCACAGGTTAGAAAATGTAATATACTTTAGTGGTTTAGGGTTTATTTTTTATGTGAGTTTGTTTATTGCATTTCATGTTTAAAAGTCAGAACAGAGTTTTTAATGTCATTATTGATTCATGTTTTTTTCCTCTTAATAATTTTGATTTAGGTTAGGTTAAGTATGAATTTAACACCAGTACTGAAAAAACCCCAACAATACTCAACCCTGTCTTTGCCACTGACTTTACCATTAATACCATTACCATTGTGACATAAAATCAAGCAGATCAGTGACTGGTTGACCTAGAATTGCTGCTGCATCAGCACGCATCATGTTACATCCTGGAACATGGAGTCTCATGTCTAAAATAAACCATGCAATTTAAAAACTGGAACATTCTCCCCTGAAAAGGCCTTAATTTATGTTTGTATTTCAAGACTTTTAAGTAATATTGTAATTGCAACTATGATGTATTGTGTACGGTATCTGTGCCACTGAAATTGTTACCTCACTTGTAGCTACAGTGAAGTGGAAAAGTGTCTGTGTTGAAGTCATGGAAGATTTTTCATTTGGTCATAAATTTAGGTCATATAGTGTTGATTTTCACTCCTATTCTGCACCTTTTTTCTTTATTTTCCCTCTTTTTTCAGTTTTTGCTAACTTTCTTTGGTTATTTTGTCCATTTTTCTTGATATCGTCCATTTTTTTTATTTCCTTGATTATTTTGTATTCTTTTGCCGTTATTTGTTCACTTTCACTATTATTTTGCAAGTTTTTACTGTTTTTTGTTAATATCCTTCATTATTTCATTTTGGTGCTGATTTTGTTCATTTCTTGATCATTTTTGTTCAGCCTTTCGACTTTTTCTTTCCGTTTTTAATATTTAGTTCATTTGTGAGGATGAAATCATCACCTAAACCAAACTGAGACAAAAAAAAAACCCCCATCCCGAACAGTGTGAACTGGGTCATTCATCCGAAAGGCTGCAGCCTCAACCTCTGCATTCATAAAACTGCAAATCACTTCATTCCATTTGCACAGTCGTTCTGCATGCACACCGTCTTCAGCTGGTAAAATCCAAGCAGAAATCACCACTTCCCTCCGACTCCACTTTGGCTTCTCTGCAGAGGCTTCATTAAGTTGCATGGAGGGGGAGTCGCTCCTCCTCTACAGTACACAGCAACCGAGCCAGATGAACTGTAGCACAGCTGCTCGTGAACAACTGGAGGACCATATGGTTGTGTTTGGACAGGGGGATTTGTGGAGTTTGGGAATAAGCCCATCTGACATACACGGGGGAGAAGGGAATTTGTCCCTGTCAATTGCAATTATCAGAAGTGACCCGTGGGCTACCGGAGTTCTGTGTTTCTGTTGCATTTGCTCTTAATTTCTTAATGCTTCAATTTGTCAAAGTGTGGCTTAGGGCCCAGAGTGAAACAGAACTGCTTATGCTGCTCCTTGTTCATGATATGTGCAGCTTATTTAATGAACACTGACAATGCATATGTCTTTTGCAAAGTGATTTTCATAGAGACGCCGCTGTAATCGGACACATTTCCCATACACGTAGCCGGCTGTCTGAAACCGTAGCCACCACTGCTTTTATCACCCATTTTCATTCCGTGAGTGTACTTTTACTGCAGCGCTGATTGACTGATTACAAGTTGTGCTGATGTGCGGTGTTTTTTTTTTTTCTTTTTTTTTTCTGCTGAATGACAGATAATGCACTGTGAATGAAGCATCAAAGATACAGACAGTCAGAGTGAGGGAGGGAGATTTATAAAATGTACCTTTAGAAATACAAGGCTTCATAATTACATTTAAATTTGTCAAGACAGAATTATCACAGCTGATTAAATCTCATGTTTTAATTTGTTTTTGTCAGAGTGACTTGAGTCCACGCTTAAAGCTTCGACCAGTGGTGTGTGAAGAGAAACAGTTCATTTTTTGTTCAACTTTATTATTATATTGGTCATTTTATTTCACTTTTGTTAATTTTTGCAATACTTTGGTGATGTTAATTTGTTTTCAGAATTATTGTGCTCATTTTTGTTTATTTTCTCTTCATTTGTGTTCATTTTCATAATTATTTTGGTCAATTTACTTTGTTTTCGTTATTATAATGCTCAATTTTTCTTCATTCTAAGGAACTTTTGTTCAATTCTATGATTATTTTGGTCATTTTCATTGCTATTATTAATTATTGTGCTGATTTTTGTTTATTTTCTCTTCACTTGGGTTCATTTTCATAATTATTTTGGTCAATTTACTTTGTTTTCTTTATTATAATGCTCAATTTTTCTTCATTTTAAGGAACTTTTGTTCAATTCTATGATTATTTTGGTCATTTTCATTGGTATTATTAATTATTGTGTTAATTTTTGTTTATTTTCTCTTCATTTGTGTTCATTTTCATAATTATTTTTGTCAATTTACTTTGTTTTCTTTATTATAATGCAAATTTTTTTCTTCATTTAAAGGAACTTTTGCTTTATTTTTGCTCATTTTTGTTTATTTTTGTTCCTTTTCACTTCCTTTTATTTTTATAATAATTTTGGTCATGTAAATTAGTTTTTTATTATTGTACTCATTTTCTCTTTATTTGTGTTGATTTTCATGATTATTTTGGTCAGTATAATTTGTTTTCTTACCGTAATTATTTTGCTATTTTTTCTTTATTTTATCAATTTTTTGTTCAATGTATTATTATAATTGTAATTTTCATTGGTCTTACTAATTATTGTTCTCATCTTTTTTTATTTTTATTCCATTTGTCTTTGTTTTCAATTTTTCTAATAATTTTGGTCATGATCTTTTTTTTTTATTATTTTGCTCATTTTCTCTTCATTTTTGTTCATTTTTTATATTTTGTTCAGTTTTGTCATTTTCCTCTTCTGTGTTTATTTTTAGGATAATTGTGGACATGTAAATTTGTTTTCATAAATTTTGTGATCATTTTTGTTCATGTTCTCCTCATTTGTGTTCCTTTTCCTCATTATTTTTGGTAAATTTAATTTGTTAATTTGCTGAGTTCCTCTTCTTTTTCTGGATCTTTTGTTCAATTTTGTCATTTTGGTAATTTTCTTTGGTCTTATTAATTATTTTGCACATTTTTGTTTATTTTTTGTTCATTATGGTCATTGTAATTTGTTTTCATAATTATTGTGATCATTTTTGTTCACATTCATAGTTATTTTGGTCAATTTACTTTGCTTTCTTTATTATTTTGGATTTTGTTCATGGTCTCAGTTGCTGTTTTCTTCTGTGCATCAGTTTGTGACTTATTTTGTTCTTCTTTTGTTCAGTTTCTTTCTGATCATTTTGTTCAATAGTTCTGTTATTACTGTTCATTTTTGGTCACTTTTGCTCCTTTTATCTATTATTTCATCAATTGTTTTTGTATTTTCTTTTTTATTTTGTTAATTTTGTTGATTATTCTTTTTAGTTTTGTGCTCTTTTTTAGTTTACAGAATGCTCTAATTTCTTTTAATGATTTTTTCCCCCCTTTATCGTTCTTTTGTATGTTTTTTGTTTTTGTTTCCTTGATCGTTTTGTTCATTATTTTTTATATTTGTTGGTTATCTTGATATTTCTTCTTCATTTTCTTGATTATTGTCTTCATTTTGTCTGTCTTGTGAAGCATTTTGATTTAGTTTTCAGTCATTTCTTGGTTTGTTTTTTCTTTTTCTTTTTTGTTCATTTTTTAAATTGTCTAGCCGTTGCTTTTTTGTTAACTTCGATGAAAAAAAACAGCAAGTCATTCTTCTGCCTCTTTATCCCTCGCATTTAAAGAGCAAATATGTTACAATGTTCGAGGTGGATTCAATTACAGTACGAAATATCAGTCTTAAATTTGACTTGAAAATGCTCTTAACAGGATTTAAACTGAAGTGTTTCATACCTGAGAGAGTGAGATCGAAGGAAGCAAAAGGAAAAATGGGGAGAAAAGTGTGGAAATAGCGTGAAAGATGGTGATGGGATGAAAGACGATTTGGCTTTGCTCTGTGTTCTACTTTGTTTACTCAGGATCTCCTCGTATTTGACATGTGCCTTGCTCGATTCCTCGCTTCGCCAAGTTCAGCCTCTCCTTCCCACTGACAGCTCGAATCGGGGAGGGCCTTCGGGGTGGACACACACTCTGACAACAAAACACAGACATGGGAGAAAACGAAAATCACCAGTCTGCAGCACTCCGACTATGAATACCCCTGTTCTTCACATCATCCTGGTGTAAATACAGTACGAACCCGTGGCATGTTTGCATTGCACAGGAAATATCTGGGTCTGACGAGGAACAATTCACATCCCGTGAAGATGGAGATGCTTCACAACTAGTAGACTTTTAAAAGCCCCTTGTAACGATGGGGGTCCCGGCTAGCCTAGCCACGAGCCTGTTCTCTAAGCTACCAAGACAACCCCCCCATAACTAAATCCTGTCCACACCCTGTGTGCTTGCACAGGACTTGGGTTAGGTTCTACAATAGCCCTGGGTGATGTGTTTTACCTTACCCTGGTTGGAGGATGAAGATGTGTTTGCAAAACTCACCACCACATGTCTGGTTCTGGATCCGGCGACCACAGCCAGGGAGTCCCTCTACCCGGTGGTCCGTGCACTTTCTTCCGATGAATCAGTCACCCCGCACTAGGGTTGCTGGGTGTTGTACTGCAGAGTTTTTTAAGGTGAATATATACAATAGTGTTTGCATGCTACTTAAAAGTTTGATGTTGTGTCTGGAGACCAACGGCTCAGGTCTTTCAGCTCTGCTTGTCTGTGAGCTGCTCTTAGCCGTTCAAACTCTCCTTCGCTGTCTTTTCCCACATGTTCGCACAGCTGCTTAAATCAACTCGTTTTCACACAGCTGTCTCATATCCATAGACTGTGTATATATAACTGGACAAAGTGACCCTGACGTCACCCATTAGTTTCTGAAGGGCCATTTTGACGTCAATCAGGTTGTCACTTCCTGGACACCATATTGGAGTCAAAAAAAGGATGGAACCATATTTGAATGAACGGCACTGGGGCTAATGAAGTGTTCATGCTAGGGGACTCATGGGAAGCTAATATTAGCCGCTAGCTAACTGATGCAGTAAAACTTCACCACACAGTGTCAAACAAAGTCATATTACAGTGTTGTTAGTGTAAACACGTACCGACAGCTGCAGTTGAGTGTATGTCATGTATAAATATGAACATATTGAATAAATAGAAATATGAAGGTCTGAATCAGTCTGACTTCACTAGTGAGCTGTTACTAAAGCGACATGTCAATCAAACCTCAGCACGGCAGTGATTTGTTGGATTATTTATTGTAACAATCTTTATAACGGAGCAAACACTTAAAGATGGATCAACACGTTACTTATTAGAGGATCCAAATAAAACGTTTGAGACCATGATGACCCATGAAAAAAATGTATTGGCTTAGTATTTTCACATAGAATCACATGTATCTATGGGAAAAAGGCTTCTTGGAGCCGGACGATTGGTTCCCCAGTGGCCAAGCAGTGATATTATAACTTAAAGTTACTTCCGTATTGGCTGGAATGAACAGCCCCGGTCGTTGCCCCTTGTGAATATGAATGATTGTCTGTCTGAATTAATGTTTGGTAGTGGTCAGAGAGGCCGTTGGCGCAAATTGGCTGCCACATTTTTGTTAGTCTGCCCCAGGGCAGCTGACAGAAATGTGGCAGCTACAGATGTAGTTTCCCACCACCGGGCGTGAATGTAGAGTGAATGAATAACGGATTCATTGTCAGCGCTTTGAGAAGCAGGCTTGAAAAGCGCTCTATATATCCAATCCATTGTGATTATTATTATTATTATATCCCACAGATGACAGAGTTTTACAAACCACTCCCACACCCTCCAAATATGTGGAGTCCCTGAGCTGAAACCCATGCCAATGGAAACAGCCCTATACTGTGAAGGTGTGCTTTTCCTGGGGTTTTGAGGTTATATAAAATAAAAGCTGCCAAAATATGAACTTGCTCAGGAAAGACTGTCCTCTAGAATCCACACAGTAACATGGCCTGCAGGAAAAACAAACCAGGTTGAATTTTTGTAACTTGTGACGTCACAAGTTATAATAAAGTAGCCCTCCGCCCTGGGAAGGAGATTCACAAGTTTTAGTTTAAAAGATCTTAAAACACCACAGTTTGGAGTCAGTCACATTCAAGGTACATACACCAATACCAGTGAAGTTGGGACATGCAATTCCTTTTCAAGCTATATTCAATTAAATACATGACAAAGACATTTAAATTTCAAACTGCTAAACTTTCTTGATTTTTGGGGGGAAATATTCAGTCCTTTTGAATTTGATTCCTGTAATATGTCCCAGAAGAGCTGAGACCGGGGTAACAAAAGACTGGGAAGGTTGAGGAATGCTCAAAAAACACCAGTTTGGAACATTCCACAGGTGAACAGGTTAATTGGAAACAGGTGAGTGTCATGACTGTGTGTAAATGGAGCATCCCAGAAAGGCTCAATTGTTCACAAGCAAGGACGGGCAGAGGTTCACCACTTTGTGAACAAATCGTCTGACAGTTTATGAATGTTTCTCATTATAAAATTGCAAAGAACTTATGGATTTCATCATCTACAGTCTATCATGCACTGGAACCCTGGGTTACAAGTTTAATTCATTCCAGCATTGAGCTCATAGAGCAGAAAACTTGTGACCTGGGACCGGTTTTCCCATAAGAATACATGTAAAACCAATTAATCCGTTCCAAGATCCAGAAAACTCCCATACATACAAACCCATGCGTGCACCTAAGGTATCTGGAAAGTAATGTTTATTTATAATTATTATCTGAAAAGGAAGTTATGTTAATTATCTGAAAAGGAATACATGAAATTAGTTCTAAAAATGATTTATAATGACACGTTACCTTGGAGACAGACGGCTGCAGGCGAGGTGTTTCTCTGGTGTTTTTTTTCTATGAACCCCTGGAACAGTTCATAGTGCCACAACATCTCCTTAATCTCTGCTGCTGTCGTAACCTCCTCCTCATCGTCCTCCTCTGCTGCTGACCTGTTGCTGAACCTCCTGTTGTTGCAGCGCCTGGAGTTCCTCAGCGAACAATTTTACTCGCAACCCGAGTTTTTACTTGTGAGCAGGTACAAAAATTTGCTCCTCATAACTCGAGAAATTCGTAAGCCGACGCGCTCGTAAACTGGGGCACCACTGTATCATCAAAAAATTGGAGGAGTTTATGCGGCAAGGCTGAAAAACAACACTGCATGGTCCACTCTGCCTTCAGTATTCCAGAGATATAATCCCAGTCAGGTTGCCCCCATTGTGGCATTCTTTCAGATGTCATTTTCTCCAAAGCTATAGGGTTGGATGTGTTTGACAGAGGCGTGTTCATTTGTAGATTGTTTTCAGTTTTAGTATAAATACTGCGCACATCGATCATTGTGTCTTTTCCCCATTTGGGTGGTTTTATTGTTTGTTGGTTTAAATGGAAATGAAACATTACTGACCACACCCATTTTCTGTCAGTGCCATGGATACGATCATGTCGACACCCTGCTGGTGTCCAGGATGATCCTGTGGGCTCGGATGGTTGGAGTGGTCTTGGGGGACTGATTGAGGGAGCTGACTTTGTGTTTGTAATGTCGCACAAATGCACAAATCAAAAAGTGTGTTGTCTTACACCAGGTTCTATGAAATACAGTTGTGTGTTTCTCCACAGAATGAATTCTTCAGTAGTTTAGCATCATTTCCATCTGTTTTACAATGGAGAAAGAAATGAAAACATGATTTTTTTTTTTAGAATATGTCTCCCTTTTGTGTATTGTACATTTTATCTTAGCCCAAGAAAAATGCTAACACTTATAAACCTATGAACAATTGCTATTCAATTTTGCAGTTTTTCTGTTAAATTTTTTTTTGGTGAAGATTAATTGTTTTGGTATTTTTTTCTTCTTTTGTAATTCAAAATCAACAAAATAAGTGTCTTGTCCTTTCTTAACCATCTCATTGTCTTTTATATTTAAAGACAAAAATACCTTAAATGTTGTAATAAATGGATTAATTTACTGTAAAAGAATCAGATACTATGGGTCCTAAGAACATGCCACCTTTACTGTCATTTCACGTTTACAGTTTCAAAAGGATGAATTACTCCAGCAGTGTTTTGTGCTCATATGCTTTAATTTTTGACTAATTGGTTCAAAACCATCTTATCTGGGTTGTAGCAGCTTGATCAGGGAATCCCAAACCTCCCACTTCCTGGCTATTTTGTCCAGCTCTTCTGGGGGGACTCCGAGGCATTCCCAGGCCAGCCAAGAGAGGTAGTCCCTCCAGCGAGTCCTGGGTCTTCCCCGGGGCCTCCTCCCAGTGGGATGTGCCTGCAACCCCGCACCAGGGAGGCGTCCAGGAGACAGCCGAACCACATCCGTCTCCTCTCTACTCCAACCCCTCCCGGATGACTGAGCTTCTCACCCTTCTCAAATTTAAGGGAGAGCCCACCACCCTGCGGAGGAAATGCATTTTGGCTGCTTATATCTGGGATCTTGTTCTTTCGGTCATGATCCAAAGCTCATGACAATGGATTAAGGTTTAAATCAAGTTTAAAAAATGCATTTATTTGTGCTTTGGTTGTTTGCAGAAGCCATGATATAACAGACTTGTGGTGAAAGTTACAGAGTAAAACAGCTGTAGGGATAATTTTTTTTCATTAACTATTCATATTCTTCAAGAGAAATGTCGTACAGTAACAGTAACTCTACTGTTCGTGAACAAAAACAATTCATTGTGCCTACAGCTCTCTTTGTATGCAAGCTGCTTTAATATCTTTATTTCTCTTTCTTTGTGACTCGCCCTCCGTTGCTCTTTCTCTCTCCCCACATTACATTGAAATGCATTTGGGTCAGCGGTTCCACCTCCAAACTCGGTGAAACTCTCTGCCGTCTTTCACTCCTCCATGTAATTGCTCCATTTAATACAGCTCACCTATACAGACAGTTTGATACGAAAGGTGAACACGGGTAAATCTGGACAAATTAACACAGCAAATTGTGTTATCTACGGGATTCATTTGAACACTCGGGGACCATTTTTATTCAGGCATCAATTCTGAGCATCAAACACTTCAGTTTCAGTTTTTATGGTGGACTGTTAATGGCTTTGTTTGTGCTTCCACTGTAGATGTTTATAAAGGGGACGTAAATTAAGAAAATTAATCAAAATGGACGAAATTACAAACTGGTGCAATAATTTCTTTTACTAGAGGCCAAATGAATCCATGTACCAAAATGTATTTTAGAGTAGGAAATGCAAAAGGTGATGATAGGAGAATAGAGGTGCAACTGCTTTTGTTCATACTGATCATATGGAGTAAACCAAATAACCAGGAAATTGGCAAAATGAAAAAGAAATGAGCAAAACAAAAATCCACAAAAGGAGCAAAATGAACAAAAGAAATTAAAAAACTGGAAAAAAAAACCAACATCATGCAAAAAAATCAAGAAAAAATGTGTTAAATAATTCAAAATGAACAAATTAAACCAGAAAATAAGCAAGGAACTGAGCAATGTGCTGAAATTAAACCAAATCTCATTACAAGTCCATATAGTATCCACATTTTTTAAAAATCTCTTCTTAATCAGAAAATTTCAGATACTGGATTTTATTCATTTAAGGCAAAAAGTAAAATGTAATAAAATTAAAAATGTACTTAATTGATGCACTCTGTTTTATTTTGACTGTAGTTGCATGAACAAAATGCAAAAAAACTACAGAAATTATTCATCAGAAGGAGCAACATAGGGAAGGAAGTGAAAAAGAAAAAATCAATAAAATAAACAGTAAGGAAAAAAAATTAACCCGACAATGATCAACATTTATGTTATAGGGGTTTTAGTGAAAAATGCAAAAAGGTACTGTACAACAAAAACTAACAAACTACTCATAACCCTTTAAAGGGCACTCATTGAAATACGAAATAAAATTTCAACACTGGAGTGTTACTGATGGATATAGGAGTGCATTTTATTATTTTCTGACTTTTAAAAAAAGTTTCAGATTCAGGCTGCAAATCAAAGCTACCATATATGGATCCTCACCCACATGGGGTAAAAGAACAAATCCAAATAATATGCAGGTAAATGATTGGGGGGCGGGGCATTTATAAAGCCTTCAGATGTTACTGTATATGGATCCTTGCAGGATAAAGGGTTACACCCCCAAAAGTGCATGCATTTTAAATATAATAGTGGAATCCTGGGTTATGAGCACATATGAATTTTTTCTGGTTACAAGGAAGACATCAGTCAAATTTTTGTACCAGCTCACAAGCAAAAACTCAGGTTGCGAGTAAAATAGTTCCCGAGAGCGAGAGGAGAGCATGCTACTCACCGACCGACCTGAAACGTCGACGTGAAATGAGCGCTGTATTGTGTTTCATATTTGTGCCTTTTTTCACCTGAAATAGTGCTTTGTTTTGTGTTTTTTCATCATGGGGCATAAGATGATGTTAGTGGTGCGAAGCAAACCTATAATATGATGTCAATGCAAGTGAAACACGAGATCAGCGGCGAGGAGGATGAAGAGGAGGATGTTATGACAACAGCAGAGATTAAGGAGATGTTGTGGCACGATGAACTGTTCTGGGGGTTCATAGAAAAAAAAACACCCCAAGAAAGTGCACACTGGTCGTGTATTAGACCAAATGAATGACATTTGCGTCGCCCATTTTTGTAACATTTTAAGGAGTAGGCAGAGGCAAAACCTCTTTGGATTCGCTATCTTAGCAAAACATCATTGTCTACTGAAAGTGATGATGCTGCTGATGATGAAAGTGTGACAAAAAAGGCCACAACCAGTGAATGAAAATCAGAAAAGAAAACAAAAGAATAGTATGGGAGTTTCCTTGGGTCTTGGAACAGATCAATTGGTTTTACATATATTCTTATGGGAAAAAACTGTCCCAAGTCAAGAGTTTTCCACTTCACGAGTTTGATGCCGGAACGGATTAAACTAACCCGGGTTAACTCTGCGTATGAGCAGCCTGTTTCAGTTTAATGGTTGTTAGCAGTAAATTGCTTACTCAAATTTTTTTCTTGTCACACTCCCATTTCTTATTTTTGCATGTTGAAGAACTACTTAGAACATTCTTACAATCCAACAGTGCAAAATGGACATTCTTGCAATTTTTTCAATTGGTCTTAAAATTTTGATCAGGAGTGTATATTGTGTTATATTATTTGGAATATGAGGTATAGCTATTAAATAATGAAACTGTGCTTATAATTAGAAAACCACATGTTTCACAGTCATATTGAGTATTAAATATTAAAGGTTGGGTATTCACACAAAACTGCTGTAACTTTCCAATAAGTGACGTCTTTAGTTCTCTCTTCATGACTGATGGAAATGTAGTTGAACTGCCCACAGTTGGGCAGTCTACACCAGTCCACTCTAACTGACTGCCTTAAGAGTTGAGCAGAGCATTTAACTTTAACAATTTTTTGGTGAAATTGAACAAAACAGCATTTGTGAACATTTTATGCGTTAACTGAGGTGTATGTGGAAGGCAGAGAGTACGTCCAAGATGATGAACGTTGTGGACGCCCACACGCATCAAAAACTAATGAACACATTCAACAAATTGAACAAGTCATTCAAAATGATCAACGTAGTAATGATCAAAATAAAATTGGTCTCATTCTTCATGGAGTTAGCACGCCAGCTCACACTGCACTCTCAGTAAAACAGTGTCTGACTGAAAAACAAATCACAGTGCTTGATCCCCGTCCCTGTTCACCTGATCTAGCACCATGTGACGTTTTCCTTTTTCCTCAGATCTAATCTGTGTCAAAGGAACATGTTTAGTGACAGAAGTTAAGAACGACAGAGGTTCTAAGAAAACCTACTGCACCGGATCAGTGGAAGACACTAATAAACTGATGTGCTGATGCCGAACGAGAGGAGACTGAAGGAGAAACTGGGAATTGTTTATGTTCAGTAAAACTGTAATACAGCTTTAGTCTTACTTTTTGAATAGCCATACCTCATACATCGTGATGAAATTTTCAGCACAAGCAACAATTAATTAGATTTTAGGGCTGATCTGGTTCACAGTTTGGACAAAAAATTATTTGAAAGGATTCTTCGCCATTGTGAAATAGAGCCATTTTCTACATTTTTGCTTGTAGCTCCTCAAATTATATATAGAAAACAAATGTACAGGACAACATTATTATAGATTCTACAACCACAAAGCCTGGTCTGGATCCTGGTGAGATTCCGGATCGGGTCCAGGATGACTCCAGCGTGTGCTCTCCACCTGCTTTCTACTTAGGAATTTCGTCTTAGTGAGAATAAAGGGAAAAATGGAAAATTGTCTACATAGAAACTGTTTTCAAAGGAAGACAGGAATGGATTCTGGCTGCACGAAAAAACGGAGTATGCAGTGCAACGCTCGGATGGGTACGTTTTCCTGATGAGTCATGAGGAAACGGGGTCAGCGCCGTTGTCATATCGATGTTCCCCTCAGATCGCACTATGAGCCTGTTCTTGCTTCTCAGTGGTGCTTCCTGCAGCCCCCCCCTTCCCCCTCCCCCCAGCCAAGTGACAAAGTGGTACTGATTTGATGACAAGGTCCCAGATCCCAGTTCTGGCATCAATAGGCTCTTTGTGCCCCCCCCACCCCCGGCCACTGACCACTGTCCAGGCCGTGCTGGAGAAAAGACAGATGCCAGCTCGGAGAGATCTGATCTGAGCCCGGAGCAGGCTGAAACCAGACGCACAGATGTCAAACTGGCTCAGAACAGCTGGGTGAAAAAGTGATGATCATTGTTATTTCATCTTATCATGATTAAAGATGATGATTTATAGTGATAACTGTTTTTCTTTTTTCTTAGCAGTGATATGAACTCTATTTGAAGACTATTTTCATTTGATTGAAAGCTACCGTGTTGACTTTAACATCAGCATAGCAAAGTCAGTAAGACATTTTCAACCTGACTGCGTAGTTACGAATGTATGAACCAAGCGCAATAATTGCAGACCCTGCTGATCTTCAAGGTCAAAGTCAAGGTCATTTGATGAGTGAGAGGTGTCTTGGATTTTCATGTATGGCATTTTAAAATCTCATAATTTTGGTACTGTAGGTCAAAACATTTTTTTTTAGAATTTATTAATGCTAGTCCATAATTAATATGCAGATTAGATGGTGGTTGCCATAGTAACCCTTCCCCCTACCCTGACTACCCACATGCCAAGTTTGGTTAGTTTGGGTCCAGGAACAGTGAAGATACAGAGCCGAATGCTCAGAGAGACAATTGACCAGAGCTCGTCACCATAATGGGACCTCATTCATGTGGGAGATAATCATACAGACGAATAAAAATTAGGGCTGTCAAAATTAATGTGTTAATCCAGATTAATTCATTTGCATGATTAATTTGATTCAAATTTTAACGCAATTAATGCATGCGCAATGCACAGTTGAAAACGGTGCAATGCCACCGGAAATTGTGGGGGCGCTCTAGCGCAGTACAGCTCGTGTGGCAGAAGAAGAAAAGCGCTAATATTAGCCGCTAGCTTACTGGTGCGGTAAAACTTCACCATGCAGTGTTAAACAAATCATATTACGGTGTTGTTAGTGTAAACACTTACTCACAACTGCAGTCGAGTGAATTTCATGTCTAACTATGAACATATTCAATAAACAAATTCAATAAACTAGTGAGCTGTTATTACCATATTGACATGTTCTTAAACCACAGCACGGCAGTGATTTGTAGGATTATTTGCCATAATATCTTAATAACGGAGCAAAAAGTTAAAGATGGAGCACATCACTTATCAGAGGGTCTCAGTGAGTCGACCTCTGACAAACTGACACAATTACCAGGTTTGTAAAAAACAACAGACCGGTTAATATTGTCAAGGGCACAGGATTTACGGAAGTTTTACAAATTGCATCTCAAGATGCTTTGTACAAAACACCATCAAGAAAAACCATAATGACAAAAATCCATGGGTTCTATGAAACTGAAAAGAAAATAAACAAAGAGTGTTCTGACAGGAGACACTGGACTTCGGTGAGTAACACCAACTATTTAAATATGTTGATCCTCCTGCAAACACTGTTTAGTTTAAATAAACACGTGTAAAGTGTGCAGTATATACTGTATCACCTTCTGTCATGAGGGTTTTTGCTCCCACAAAATGAAAAACAATGAATGGGTATTAATTGTGATTAATTGAATTTAATCCACAGTGACCCAGTGATTAATCAGATTCAAAATTTTAATCGTTTGACAGCCCTAATAAAAATGTAAAAAAAAACACATTTGAGACAATTTTGTGTCTTTTAAATCATTCTAATCTATTTAAATCTTTTCTGTCTTTTCATCTTATGACATCTATTGCCTTGTTTTCATTTTCAACATTCAATCTCTCAGTCATCCGGTGAGTAGATACGATACAGTTTGTCTGGAGTAGTTACTGACTGTTTTCAGCCCTGCGAGTGAGCGCATGAGCTCCTGAACATATGAGGTTGTAGACTGTGTTGACGGACATGTGGCCTGTCCAATCACAGAAACGACCAATCAGCTACGTACCTACATTCCCTGCGTTACACTACACCTATCAATGACTTAGTCATTTACCATTGTTTCTATCTTTTTGCATGCACAGTGGTGCCTCGGATAACAACGATAATCCGTTCCGGCGTCACAGTCTGTATTCGAATCAATCGTTATCCGAAGTGACTTTTTCCATAGGAATACATGTAAAACCAATTCATCCGCTCTGGACCCACGACAAACTCCCATATAAAGTATGGATTACACACCCCTACCTGCACATTTATTCATTATTATTATTTGAAAAGGAAGTTATGTTAATTATCTGAAACAGAATCAATGAAATTAGTTCTAAAAATGATTTAGAATGTATTCTTACCTTGGCTTTTGACTTGGTAGTGTGTCCGTGGACACT
>JAQQAE010008670.1:0-15064 GCA_029823295.1 Pseudamia nigra | reverse complement strand
CCTCAAAGGGTCAATTTTTGGAAACTGTACAGGACATGTACGGTTTGGAGAAGTTGACGTATGTCCTGAGAGTTAAGGAAGAGCCTTTCTACAAGAACTGGGACAAATGGACTGTATATAACTGGAAGTCAGAATAACCTGAGTGGACGCCGTGGTGAATGTAGTGTTTGGATGAGATCCAGATAAAGTCTATCCCCATTGCTTTGTTTTTGTTTTTTTTTTCTTCTTTGTTTTGTGTGCTGTTCTGCACAGGAATGTGTGTAATTAGTTACAGAAAAAACAAATAAAGATTTGAGTTAAAAAAATCAAGTGTGAGCTAACGTTAATGTAAAGATTAGTCTTTAGTCTTGAATTGGTAGTTGTGTTGCTGCGCACTGCAGCTACTGCTGGAAAAACAATCCCCCCGCCCTCCACCACCACCACCCCATCTATCACGCCGCGGCGTTATTGCCGTGGCAGTATGGCCAAAAGAAACATCTGTAGTCTGCTGAGTGTTTACAGCCAGACCGGACAATTAATGTTATGGTATAAACTAATCAGTGTCCACCTTAGCGTGTTTCGCTACAACAAAACAAGACTGAACTGAGTTTACGTGTTCTTTCTCAATCACACACACATGCTTTTACTATCACGGACTGTTTGTCGATTATTATCAGCACCTTTTTTCAAGTAATTCACAGACATGTCGGGAGGTGTGTAAGAGGTACAGGAGGTACGTTAGTGGCAGCTAATATTTATTCCGCGCTATTCTGATGCACACTGGGATGTTTATTACAATTTCGGGAGTTTTCTGCGTTTACCTTCAGGACATGTTTGCGTTCTTCAGAACTTGTCCACACGAGAAAACGCAACCTCTCTGCTGTGTGTGTGTGTGCCACACACACATGGCTTACACACTGTGGTTTGTTTTAACCAATCAGATGGCGCCGTGGGCGGGACAATGCTGAGACAGAAGTGGCAGAAGAGAGGGAGAGGGGCGGCTGAGCCGAAATGACCCAGTTTTTAATTGATTTCTTGATATCGGCCCATCAGATTTAAAAAACACCAATACCAATATATGTCAAAATTGTAAATATCGGCGCCGATAATCAGCCCAGCCGATAATCGGTCGACCTCTAATTGTCAATGTATAATTCATCACTGAGAGTCATTTCTCACTATTGGACTTAAAATACCAGGTTGTGTGCTATTTTTGCCATCATGGAAGTGCAATGTTACAAATTCACCTTAATCCAAAAAGCCAAAATAGGAAAATGTTCTGAACAGAAGAACAGAAAGTTATTACACTGCTCCATTGCAACAGAATTACCCTTAAACACATCGGCTTGTCCTCCATTATGGAAGGAAAGCAGTTCTCAAAAAAACACAATGCTTTAATCTTTTTATTCTAATCTCTGTCAGTACTCTGCTACTGTCAAACAACTTAAATTAATGAGAAGTGAACAGTAATTTGTCATCAGTGGGAACATGAAGCCCAAAGCACTAGAGTTTATTTTCCTGTTTGCTTCTATATTCTTTCTTTTATTATTTGTAATGAACCGAATTCCTTTTTCTGCCTCTGCAGTGCTGGAAAGAGCAGTCACAGTTTCAATGTCAGTGTGTTGTTTTCACATTTTCTCATTATTCATGTTCTTGAAGGTAAATTAAAGCTTAATGAAATGCTTTACAAATTTTGTACCTCATTCAAGCTGTGACAAAGTGACATGGTACAGTGTGTGAACACACTATGTAGTAAGTATGACTTAAATTACTCTGGACCAGACATCATTTCAACTTTGATGATGACAAATTCATATGGCAGAGAGATCAGTTTTCTTAACATGTTACAAGTCCGCCGATATGTGAAACAATACACACGGTGTCTGCATTTGCATGCACAAGCACTTTTCTTTGTTCTGCTGAGCATCATAGTTCTTCCTCCTTCAAGGAAAGACCAAACAGCTGTGTGAGTTCACATGCTGTCTGGTCTGTCTTGCGTTGAATGATGACAGAGGCATCCAGGCAGAAGTAGAAGTTGTTTGTAAGTGCTAAAAGTGATGGCAAAGCAAAGTGTTAAGAGGGATGTCATGATAAAAGGAAGTGCTATCAAAGTACACCCACACACACACACACAGATATGAACATGAGGAGAGCACAAAAAGTCCTCAGTATTTGTTTGTCCACATAAACTAGAACTGCACTCAACAATGCCACAGACTGATACCTGTTGCCTGTAGGCATGATGTAAATTTGATACATTATGGCACTGTGACCTAATTTCAGACCTTCCAATTTTAAAACTCACATGTAAGGTGAAGCGTTTTTTACATAAATGAGGTGTCCCAGACCCTATTTTAGCATGTGTTCAAAGTTGGTGGCCGTGGCTCTCGTAATAAAGTTGCTTTATACCAAAATGATTAACTTCTATGACCCTGCAACCATGGCCTTTGACCTTCTGCCTCCAAATACATAGCAAAAGGTGCCAAAGTCAAGCTGTATGTCATGTGTGTTGAACCTAGCTTCATTTGTTTTTGAGTTAGAACATGGATGGACAGACAGACAGCAAGGACTGCCATACTTCCACCTTGACTATGTTGGACTGTGTAACAAATAATGTAACAGTGGTCTAAAGACTAAAATGGAAGTAAACACATATACTGGTATATGGTACATATACCATGATAAGAGTGTATAAGAGCTGTCTTGTAACATAGGGACTGTAGGGCACTACTCAGTGGAGGCTCCTCTGCAATGTGCACTCTAAAAGATTTGATTCTGCTCCACACCATTGTCTCCATACAGAAGCATACATCTCTGGAGTAAATCTCATCTTCCTGTAAAAATCGAGTCCAGAAAGAGGGCGGCGTGGACACTTTAAACAAATATAAACTTAAAGGTACCAAATGCATTAACCTTCCTGCAAGAAAGAGCAAAGTCCAATCCAATTTTACTTATAAAGCACTTTCAAAACAACACAGTTGACCAAAGTGCTGCGCATAGTCATAAGGACAAGTAAAAAGCGTATGTAAAAGCTTATGTTTCGTGCTATCTATCCAGGTGTTCCTAGCAGGAGGTGACCCCTGTCCACACTGTCTGGTCCATTGGCAAAACACAAACACAGGAGCACAAAGACAAAATCAAAGCCTGCTAAAAGCTACTTTCAGGTCACATCAACTTCCACAATAACAAGCAGATAACTAAGATGAAACCTTGTTCAACTTCCTCTTTGAGTCTGGCCTTCCTCATTAAATTTACATCAGTTTTCTTCCAAATGTTACAACTGCAACAACACCTGCCTCAAGCTTGAAATGCAATGTAATATTCTCGTGTCAGCACTATGAATGTGGTTAAAAATAGATTTCAAGCACCTTCAGAGGAGTATTATTATGAAGAACCATGTTCTTCTGGATGTGAACCACGTTCTTCGTAACATCTAAGACACGGCCTCAGGACATACACTTCATCAATATGGTGGAACTGGCTGAGGTAATCAAATACCAGTGAGAATAATCGTTCATCAGAATGTGGAACAGAAGTAGCTGTGCACGCACACTCTGCAATCTGGATTTAGAAATGATGAAGGCAAATGTGATGAAATAGCAGAGCTGGAAAATGGGACAGGAACCATTGTACATCCATTTCCTTATGGTGAGCATTTTATGCATAGAATTCAATATGGGCAATGGCACAAAAGAAAAGACTGAGAACCACTTATGCAGAAGATTTAGAGTAAGTGCCAGACACGGAGATCAGAGAAATGGCAATGTGCTGGATGTGAAGTATGAGTGAGAGAGAGTGAGCGAGAGAGAGAGTAGGTGTGTTGTGTGTGTGTGTGTGTGTGGGGAGGGGGGATGTAACATTGACGAGTAATGTTTCTGTTCATTAGCAGTAGCCCATTACAGCTGTACGTTGACCGGATAATCATGTCTGTGTTCTACTTGTGTGTCCTTGAATGTCATTGGTGGAACTGCGGGGGCTTGTCTCTGTTCCAGGCACACTGCCTGTGTGTGTGTGCAAGTGTGTGGGGGTGTGTGGGTGTGTGTGTTTTTTTGAAACTTTAATTAACCAAATAAGCCACACACATTAAACCAATGCATCCCTGTAAATAAAAATAATTTCCATTCCTCTAAAATTGAATGCAGCATTGACTGTTTTCCCATCCTTACTAAACAACAAATGTTAATTGTTGAACAAATTTCGTGTTACTGCTGCATACATTTTAAAACAGTTATATGATGTAGGCCTCAATGCTTTCCTGTATTGATACAACTAATTGATCGCTCTCTGCTTGAACACAGTCAGACTGATCTTGCAACTCTACAATACTGGACTGAACTGCTGCTGTTCTCATGGGATGTTTGTGCACATTCAATGGATCAAAAACCAAGAATATTTTATACACAGCTGCATAAATTCTCTTCGTGTATTGTCACAATCGTAGAAATGCATTTTTCATTCTGGTGAATGAACCACAATCTCACAGGTTTCTGCAGTGGCTGATCTTGTGGGTGAGAAACAATTGTCATATAGAATGGTTGGTTTAAATTGTTTGCATAACAGCAGGTCATAATAATCTGTAGTTTGCTTGTCATTGCTGACAGCTGAAGCCAATGTAAATACATGACTGCATAAATGCACGACCTGCTTTTATTTTTGAAATTTTGAATGGGTCAAGTCCTCCCCTTAATATCTGTATTTTCATGGAGGCCTTTATTTTGAAAGTACACAAACTTAATTTTAATGAGAATTGAAAAAGCTGAAATTCTATGTTCTCCAAGACACAATTATATATGTAGTTTACGTTAAACTTCGTAGTTATACACCTACCATATTTTCCGGGTGATGTGTTGCTCCGGTATGTTAGTCGCATGACCCAAAAAATAATGATGCATAATGAAGATGAAAAAAACATGTATTAGTTGCTCTGCAGAACAGGTCGCATCTGTTCGGGTAAATGTCAAATGTGCAGCGCGCCAGAAGGGAGAGCTCGCGGCTCACCTCCTCTAGCAGCTGTCAGTGTACAAACACCCTATAGTCGAATTTATTCAAAATACAAGTTGTTCCGATGTATTTGTCGCTCCCCTCGCCAAACTATGCAAAAAACTGCGACTTTTAATCCGGAAAAAAAGGTATCTATATCAGGTGTTTCCTTATTCAACAGCAGAAAGACCACTGAATTATGTGAACCAACACTGCTCACCCAGTAACAAATTAGATAAAGGTGCTGTTTAGTTATCTGACTGGTCACCTTCATCCATATCTTATCTTTTCTTTGTTCACTCTGTTTTCCTTGTTCTGCTTTTGTTTCCACAGGCTTTGCCTGCACTCCAGTCTGCTCCTCTTATGTCTTTCCAAAGACTCATTCCCTTTTACATCCATCAGTCCACACTCAACAGGACACACACCATTACAACGTCTAGAGTTACATTTATTATTATTTTTTTATCTGGTCTATGCCTCATCTGAGTTTTTTAAAGTTTCTTTTAAGTCGGTAAAATATCAATAAAACATTTACATAAAATGAATATCAATAAATTTTTGTTGTAGGATAACCACTGTGGAAAATTACATTTCCTCGGGACCCAAATTCACAAAATTATGCCATGAATCACCATCATTGAATAAAAACCAAGATGCCAATCAGTGTGTGAAAATCTCTGTTTTTATGTGATTTGTGTCTTGTACCCCGTTCTTGTCTTTTAGGTCATTTTTTATCTTTTGGGACATTTGGTGTTTTGTTTTCTTGCATCCCTCATTTTCATCTTGTGTCTGTTACACAATTTTTGTCAAGCATCTCCTTTACATTTCACACTGCTTCTATAATAGACAGTAATTTACTGCTGTGTCAAAACAGGCGAAGTTCACCTGATGCACGAGAGTAAAAACAAGGAGATCCACCCTCACATGTATTGCTGTAAAACACATCATCAGCGCTACATACCACTCACTACAGGACTTATTACAGCAGATACTATTGGCGATATGATCCCAGATGTGTGAGTACAGAGTATGTATCCTTGACTTAAGCTCTCTGCACCTCTGTGTGTCAGCTGATGGCAGCTATCTTAAATCCATTTTAAAATGGCATTAACCGTAGTTCCTCATAAGCATGACAAAAAAGGTTCACACTGAAAACTGCAAATCTAAAAGACATCCGGTCATGATGTGCTTTCACATTTAATCACCAGAGGCTTCACCGTTTGACACTGAATTACACAACATGTGCACGGCTGTCAGTGCAGCTGACATTCAAATGGATGGCTTTCAATTTCATTTGAACACTCTGATCATTCATAGATAATGTGTCTCAAGGGTTTTGCAAAAGCCTTGAGACACGTCAACATCCACAAATAACACAGGTATCCCTCCGCATCTCCATTTACTTTAAAGACTATACCTGCACAATATGGGGGAAGGCAGGATAACACCATTTAATACTGCAATGATGATATGACTTGAAATAAATAACATTTTTTGTTTTTCAGCCATCTCCAAAATTTGTGTCTGATCTGAGGCAGCGACAAGCTGGAACTTCTGTTTAATCATGAATTTCCAAATACACTACATTTCAGGTGGTCTTTTTAAAGTGCTTATTGCACATGTTCACATTATTACAACAAAGAAAGTGTGATATATAAATCAGCAATTCTTAAATAATGTTTAGATTTTGAAGTTTTATAAGTAGCTTAAATATTTTAGGAGGCTGTGCCGTATACCACTCTATATAGTCCTGTTGAAAAAGCACTGCAACTGAAACACACTAATGACTGCAGTGATTATGAAATGTAAAGCCTTATAATCTTGGATAAATGTCAACATTCCTTTCTGTTGGACGACAATAAAATTGTGCAGATTGACAGAGACATGGCATTCACAGTTTTTAACTTGTCATTGTGATAAGTGCCATTGATTATCGCTTCAGTGCGAGTGTGAAGCAAAACACAAGTAATTTGCATCATTGCACTGTTTATTGTAAAAAACAACAGAACTACAGTATAGTGAAGTAACTGTTATCAAATATGAACCTATATGAAACTTCCTCTGATTCTGACTTAAATTATAAACAGTCACTTCAGTTTCAATAAGCTGACTTGTTGATGCCAACATGTCAACTGGAGCCAGAAACAGGGAAGTCAAAGTCAAAGAGCCACTTGTCTGGCATATTTTACAGCTAATTTTGCTCATGCCCTTCCACATACAGTAGTAAACACAAACATGCCCTTTTTGCTGGTTCCCCTTTCCAATGCTTGTCTAAAGTTCCATCTTTGTCCTTTTTGACTCCTTCCACAACTCTGTCGTCATTCTTGCCTCTCTTCTCCTAATTTTTTCACTGTCAGTTCTTTAATCAGACCATGAAATGACTGCAGAGCCTGGCAGGAGAATCTCCTCCTCACTGTTCATCTGAAGTGCTAATGTATAAGGAGGGAGGAGATGAGAAACAGGATGATGGAAGTGACAAAAAATGGAAAATTAAAAAGAAAAGAGAACAAGGACTTGACAAGAGCATATGAATGAGCAGATGAATTTATAGTAAGAGAAAAGAATGAAATAGGAACAAACAAAAAGGTGCACTAGACCAACAGGGAACGGCAGTAACAGTATGCACTAAAGCACAGGTGAAATAAAGGGTGGGAGACAAAAAATTAGATGAAAAAATGAAGTTTTGAGCTTTGATCTGCAAACTAAAATCTCCAAGAGTCAAGCAAAGATATGTTCATAGTGAGGTCAAAAATCAAACGAAACATGCAGGAGATGAAGAAATCACATAGGCAAAGTGCAGACAAGCTTTGGCAAGAAAGAGCATTAAAGGCAAAGAGTGCAGATTATTCTTCTGACTTTCTATGAACCCCAAGGACGAAAAATAAACATCTCCCATTTTAAGGTGAGCATTAATGATTTTTTTTCTGTTGTTAAAGCCTAAGTAAATTTATTATTAACACTGGCTTCTTGACTAATAAATTGACAACACACAGAATCAAATACAGACGTGCAACCATAATGACTTGAGGCTAATTTACTATCTGGAGTTGGAGACCAACATGAAGAGTTGAATATGAATATTTGGGCAGAAACTCTGGATTTGTGAAGAGGCCAAATGATCCCAAGTGACAAAAACAGCTAATAATAAATTGACCTAGAATCATATTATGCTTAAATGATTCCTGGCAGATGTATGCAAAAGTAATATGATGCAATTTATTGGTTTTTACTTGAGTTAAATGTATCATCTCCATTTATCCCAACAATCCTATAACCTCTCTCTCTCTTGCTTTTTTCATTTTGGAACTGAACATCTAGGCCAAGGCATCCCTACACACATCAGCAGCCAAGCACACACAAAAACAGAGAAATCTGTGTTCCCTGCATGCCAAAATTCATTTCGGCACCTGTTCTGGCCATGCTGAGTGTTTCCTTAGTTCTCACTAATGTGTGTGTATATGAGCGTGAATGCATGAAGCCTCACAGCAGGACAGAGCACACAAAGAAATCTCCACATGATGCTTATATCAGTAATGAGACACTTCTCACCACCCTCAGTCTCTCCTTCCCTTTCTTCCTTCACTCCCTCTCTTCTTTTCTATCTCTAAGACACACGTAATACCAATTAACCCATCTTTATCCATCGCAAATGAACAGCTAACCCTAATTTAATCAAAATGTTGACCCAAACGTCAAGTCTTGACCCTTAAATAGCTGTGAAGAAAATCAGCTTCACTTACATAAACTAACCAAAACTAACCGAAACCCGTCAATCCGCTGGACGGAGCTGGGGTCAACCGGCCTTCGAAGAATTTAGCTTCTCAGGACTTTTATCACCATGGACTCTACACCGTGGGCTGTGCACAGACTAACAGTGGACACCGCTGATCCGCCCGATGAAACACGATGTGTTGGGCCCGAAGGTTTTCGGCACCAAAGTAGTGAAGAAAATCAGCTTCACGTTCATGAACTAACCAAAACAGAACACACACAGACTCAGATTCTCATTTTCTTCTTGCAAGAGGGAGAGTGTCACTGGGATGCAGCCCACAAGCATTTTTTATTATAAAATCACACACGCGAAACGTCCAATCACATTTAACATACATTCATGATGCAGTCATTACACACAAGCATTAACTCCTCATTGGAGGACGTATGTTATGTCTCTACACCACCTGCATGTGTGGTAATAATATCTTTGTTTATCAAGTGTAAGCAAAGCAAAAATGCATTCCCATCCCCGTCTGTGAAAAACACGGTGAAAGCATAACAATTCATGTGCAACAGTCAAAACACAAGTGTCAACCAGGGTCAAATGGTCATATGTCTCTTTCTCTGGGCAAACAGAATATAATTATCTCTTCCATAAGAAAATTAATATATTCTACAGATTCTTCTCTATAAAAGTATTTCTTTGATAACTCTTATCTATATATTTTTATGACAATAGCCAACACACATACACAAACCTCTGCAGGGCTGGTTTTCTTCCCTCTTCCCCACCAGTGGAACCCAAGACCCCAAAATAACTGAGTTTCTATGAATCATAAATATGATTACTAACATGCAAATTATGCAAAACATATGAAAGCCCATCATTATAGTGAGGATACATTATTAAAGCTATCAGTAGCAATGTTAAATAGTAGTTTCATGTTATTACGTACTTCAAGGAAAATTCCTAAAAATGGTATAAGCTGTGCAAAGACTTATGCATCACTGACAGATAGCAGGAGCCTTTCTGCAGCTCCCACAATATGTTCATGTTCTCCAAACCAACTCTGTAGCATGGACTGAATGCAGTTTTAAGTGAGCCCATATGAACTCCACTTCATCCAGTTTATAGACACAAAAATGAGTTTTAAATGTAACTACTGGCATTTTTTAATCTTCTTCTGAAGGGAGCTCATATAATCTTATCTGCACTGTGAGCATCATCATTAGCGTTATCATAAAAATGAGCAACAGCATCACTAAACTCATTTTTACTACAGGAAATACTGTACGTATATCCTGCTGCTGTCATGTTGTGTTTGTGCAAAAGATAGTGTCAAACATTTACAGAAAAACTAGTCCCAAGTGAATTTTACGTATGTTTAGTTATGAATATACATAGCATGACTTGTAGCAGCAACTCAATGATTTACACATAAATGGTTTTGTAAGCTGTAACTGCAGTGTATCTCTCTGTAAGACTGAATAAATTAATATTATAATATTACCCCAATTACAAGAAAAACATTCAAACATTTCAAACATAAAACAACACCGAACTTGAATTGCAATTTCCACGTACCTGACACCGTGGAGAAAATGAAAAGCGGAAAAAAGTTATTAAAACGCACCAGATTAAAGATCATATGATATGTACATAAGAAGTACCATTTCACAGGGAAGTGCTCAAATGCGACAGCATTTACAAAAACGAGAAGTGCTTTGTGCTGCCTGTGAAGGACTCCCCAGGTAGAAACGTATTACATTTCCCTCAGTGTGAATATTTCAAGAGCAGTTCTCCATCGGTATAATGAAATGTTATATGGTACTGAGAGCATGAAACCAACAGAGGACTTCCTCAAAACAAGTTAAGATAAAACACAAAACCCTACACCGTGTGGATGTAGCATAAAAATGAACATATTGCAAAAGAAATATAATCATCTTTGGATTTTAATATATTGATACAGACTTTTGCAGAGAACTGTTCTGTCTTTAAACATGAAGCTGAGCCACTTGAACTGGGACTTTGTTGCTGTGACAGTACTTGTCTTATTAATGCCAGGGGACAGAGTTACAGTGGGTATTATGTACGGTATCACTTCTCACACAAGAAGAAAAGAAAGCCTCAGCAATTTCAAAAATATGTGGCACATGTAGGACATGGGGACCTGTCCTGTCAACGAAACTATGATGTAAGGAGCCATAAATCCAGCCTGTATCCAGGCATCAGGTGAAGGTTCAGACAAAATAAAACAGTTAACATTACCGCAAAATGGTGACAGCTTGTGATGTGGCTTCTTCACACCAGTAACAACTATCTGCAATAAGGAGTTACACTGAAACACCATGTCCTATATATAAACAAATAGGACAAACAGGACTACTCAGGAATTTCCCCCTCCAATTGTTTGTGGAAGTTTTCAAAGTAGAAATGCATCAATGTGCTTACCAAAAGGGTTTCAAGCAAAAACATTTGCCACGTACAGAGAAGATAAGTTCAGAAATTACTACAGAAATACAAAAATATTTCCAAGCGCATGAGTACTACCGGAATGTAAATGTCAGATTGAACATTTGTAGCTTATATACCACCACCAAGTGGACATACTGTGTAGGTACAAACAGCTGAAGTTTTACTGGTGCTGTCTGGTACTTTTGGTAATGTGAAGAGTGTTCGTATACCACATATTTTCTAATGATTTAAAATATGAGAGCAGCAGTAAATATTGTATTGGACAATACTTATTGTTTGGAGAAGTAAAAGCTTAAATGACACTGCTTTAATAAAATCTGACTTATGGTTTAAATCATTAACAAGTAAAGTAAGCAAGCAAAGTTTTAGTTTTATGGCAACTTCCAAGATAAAAAAAGTCACCATCAAAGTGCTTCACAACCAAATGCTAAAAGAATAACAATAATCAAAAACCTACGTGGCCGCTCATAGCTTGGTCAAAAATATTTCAAATTTACTGTTATTTATTTGCAAAACCATTTGCTAATTCTTCTTTTTCAAGTGTAAATGATAAACTGGTACTTCAACTAGTCAAACGTATGATGCTAACTGCTAGAATAAGTTTGAAAACCAAAATAAATATGGGAGAGTTAGACACACCAAAAACTCTTTTACCCAGGGCTTTAGGAGTAAACAAGTAACTGTAGGTCCATATAAGTGGTTTCAGGTTCACGTCAAAATAAAAACTAGAAAGCACTCAGGGAGCACAGATCTCTGCCAAGGCTGCTCAGTTTCTCTTCATAGTGGGATACAACAATAAAAACAAATGATAAAGTTAGACAAATTGTCAGTTTTACTGTTATATTATTAATATAATAGTCACAAAAAATAATATAACATAATATTGGGTTTTTTGAGGACCTGTGGCAAATCATGACTAAATCAGCAGACTTTCAGCTTCAATTTGGTATCAGTTACACGTCTATAGATTTATTTATCACCTTACAGTAGCTATTTTTCCTCAGCCTAGGTAAGTATAAGCATTCTGGATCACTATATTGCCCATATCTGGATCAAACTTTGTGGTTTAATAGAATCAATTATGGTGTTAGCCAATGTTTTTTGGCAAACTTTTCTAGGTGTTTTTTGTGGTGTTACAAGAACAAATGTTGAATTTGTTGAAATGGTGAAGAATCCTCTGGATCCAAACCATGATGCAGATCACTCCTAGAATCAGATGATCAGTTGGTCTTCGTGCCATTTCTGACCTATCCTGAATTGCTTAGAGAAATAAATGGAGAAATTATTAAGAGGAAGATGTGGTGCATAAGATTGTAGATATAAAAACAGCATGGAGAAAGATAAACATACAACCCGATGCTCACAAGGGACAGGATTGTAGCAGATCAGCAAAAAAAGTAAAGGTCCATGCTCTGATGCCCTGTTAAGGAGTCTCTGAGTGAAATGTAATATGCTGAAGACTTTTTGGAGTCTTTAACAGGCTTTGTGGCGACTCAAAAAAGGAAGAGGAAACACACTAAACACACTAAAGCGCCCCCTAGCCAAACCACACATGCACTGTGCTACACAGTTCTCTCCAAACCTCAGAGTGTTCAGTAGCTGCCTCATTTGGCCTTTGGATGAACTCTGCCCTGCTTAACCTCAGATGACCTGCAAAAAAGAAAAGCATGCGCGATTTAAGAGATGTGAGATTGAGATGTGTGAATTTCTGCAGAGCAGTTATTTCCTTTCCAAATGCTAAAAGCACATCTGTTTCACAGAAGGTACTTCTAGACTGCATAATAAAAAAGTGAACACAGCTGAAATTCTACCAGCAGATGAAATGACACATCCTGAAAGACATTACAACATTTACTGTATATTTAACATGATTTCCAAATCATAACTTTAAAGCAACAGTACACATGCTTTATACTGTGCAGTATATTTCATATTGATGTGTTCTTGGTGGTACTGATAATCCTTTGAAACAATATCTAGTGAATATGGTGTCAGTCATATTCACTAGATATTGAATATCACGCAGAGATTGTTTAAAAACTAATCTCATGCTGCCAACAGAGGCCACAATAAAACATTCTCCACAATTTCTCTGTCACTTCAAAAGCAGTAGACCAACATCGAAAAAAAACCGACTGTGATAAAACATGCAGGAGAAAGCAGACACAGTGAGTGGAGTAATTCTTGAAACTAATCTATAATTTATTAAAGAGCTCTCAAGCACACTGAGAAACATTGAAAACAGAGGAAAGAGCTGTAATAGTGTGCAAAGGGCTGAGAGAATTGAGATGAGGTGAGAACGGTGCTGTCTTCAGCAAAACATACAATCAGATATGGAAAAAAATATCGCAAAAGTAAGAAGCACAGTGCCATTTCTCTCAGTATTACAGTCGTTTGGTAACACAAAAGATACCTTAAAAGGACTTAACTGAATCATGTTTAATTGAACCAGTATCAATACAAAGGCCAAAAAAAGACATGAACTAAATTATGAAAAAAAACCCAAGAAACTCTACAACAAAACTGATTCAAATCATCTAGAAAGTGAACAAAATAATCAAAAAAATGAGAACTAAGAAAATGAACAATAAGCACAATTCTGAAACAAAACAGAAGTCGTAAAAGATTAAAAATAATCAGGAAAATAAATTGAAACATTCACAAAAATAGTAAGTCAACTGAATGAAAATGGATAAAATGAAACAAAATAAAATAAAAATAATTCTCAAAAATAATAATGAAAATGAGCCAAAATTCACAAAAACAAATCAAGTAGTATAAAAAAATTACAAAAAATAAGGAAACATGAACAAAATTGTTTTCAATTCAATTCAAGTCAATTTTATTTGTATAGACAAAGTAAACCAAAAAATAAACATAATGAACAAAAAAGGATAAAATAGTAATTGGTGCTAACATATTGCCTGTTAAAACATGCATCATATGTCATGTGGTACATAAAGGATTTGGAGATTTTTGTGGCTCTAGACACATTTATTTTTCCTGTTACTAAACTGTACCAAACTAAAGTCCTGGTTTGTACATAATTAGGATGCAGGCTCTGTTTCCTCCTGGGCCCTGACTGTCCTGTTTCCACTGTAGTGAAGAATCTGACCTGGATTCACAGAAACACCTGGTTCTGCACAGACAAAAAGGACAGGACGAGCAGCCGAATCATCAAACACACAACCTGACTCCACTTTGATAAGTCAGGTAGCATCAAGGGTTTAAGGAGCCACACATAACACAGTAAGATGCAAAGTATCTTTTTGTTTACACTACCAGTCAAAAATTTGTCAGATTTTTAAAAAATACTATATGTCAAACTGGCCATTTTTCATACAAAGAGAAAAGAAAATACAATATTCATGTGTGAGGAAGGGATATTTCAACACACAATTCAAATTTTAAATTGGCAAATTAAGTGTATATCACTCAGTTTAAGTGACAACCATTGACTGTTCTGAGAAAAAGTGAAACTTCAACTGAGCTATTTAAGTGTACGTGAACTGCTCGGAGTGCATGTCAAGCACATACTTTGACTAATTATTGCTTAGGATGTCCAGAATTTGTTCAGTGATTAAAGCAACAGAAGGGTATTTGGATGAATTCAAAGTTTGGGTTTATTTTGATAAAACTTGGTGTTATCATTGTTAAACTGATATAATTACTAAATATTATAAGTACTTATATATTGTTTTTCTTGGCCAGTTTAACATACTGTACACAGTATATTAAAAAATCTGGGGTGGCCCCAAACTTTTGACTGGTAGTGTATGTTATGTTTCAGTTTAGGCCAGACTGAACAGAGAGACTGTTCAATGACAGGAGAGCATGGTACAGTGGGGACAATAATTATTGGGAAATGTAAAAATGTGCAAGTTCACCCATTTAAAAAGATAAGAGAGGTTT
>JAQQAE010008669.1:0-15065 GCA_029823295.1 Pseudamia nigra | reverse complement strand
AGAACATGCAAACTCCACACAGAAAGGCCCCACCACCTGGTGTTGGGATCGAACCCAGGACTTTCTAGCTGTGAGGCACGAGTGCTACTCACTGCACCACCGTGTCAAGATTGATTGAGTAATTGATTGATTGATTTTTGCTAAATTCTGCATATTATTTTGTTTGCATTCTGTATTATTCCATCCGTTTCGTTGATCGCTCTATAAACTTTTCATTTATTTTTGTGGGTTTTTTGTTAATTCCGTTTATTTACTGGTTAGTTTCTCATTCGTTTTATAGACGTTCAATGTGCAAATCCATTAGAACACAGTAAAAAGATATGAAATATTTGTATTTCTTTAATGTTTACTGAACATGCACTGTGTTTGATTTCCAGTTTACCCATCATTGGAATCAGAAGAGGATAATCCTGTTTTCAAATCCAGATCGAAAAAGCGGAAAAGCAGTGACGACACGCCGTACAGCCCCACAGGTACCGACGATGGCATGATAACACATACTAAAAACACGCGATGACACAAACATGTTATAAACTCTGTTCTCATTGGACCACAGCCCGGGTCGGACCCTCTGTTCCTCGGCAGGAAAGACCGGCAAGAGACGGCGCTCGAGTGGCCTCCATCGAAACGGGCCTGGCCGCCGCCGCCGCTAAACTTTCCCATCAGGTATTAAGACGAGTACATATGTGATATGTGAGCAATGTAGTAAAACGTGATGTTTGGAAAGAAATATGATAAGTTCCAAGACACATTTCTGTTTACAACACAATTTTACAGAAAAAGTCTAGATATGTCTGAGGGTAGAAAGTTATACAGTTGAGGTCAAAATTATTAACTCCCTCTGAAAAGTGAAACGTATTATCTGCCGTGACTTTTAGGTCATTTTCACACCTAATTGTTCGGTAGACTTGGTTCGATTGGGGTTCCACTGCACTTTGTCAAACGAAACGAACCTTCTGAATAACATATTCTCTATCCTGCTCATCGGTCGTGTGTCTAGAATGGCATCGAGATCTTCAAACCAAGGAAACTTGTTTTTTTTTTCTTCTTCTGACCTGTCACTTCTCAGCTTGTCACATGTTTTATGTCCTGGTGGTAGAGTTTTCACCTGTGTGTGCCACTGTTCTACTGCACAGATGAATGCATTTTCTGACTAATTAGTTTCATTGTTGTTACACCTTATTGTTCTTGCAAGTGCTTACAAGCAGTTGAAATATATTTTCATCTGACCATATGTCTATCATAGCTTCTGCCTCGTCCTCACTCCGTGTCTGTCTCTGAGCCATTTCTGTTGGCTATCGTGCTACATGTTTCTTGGGTTGCATTTACCCACAATGCCCTGCAATGTAGTCCACTTCCTGCATTTGGCTCACTTGAAATGGGCCATGGCCTACATTTTTAGGCAGATCAGAGTTAGCATCTTCGATCAATACCAGAGGTCAACTGCGCATTCACATCTCTCTAAACAAAGCAGACTTTCCGAGCAAATGAACTGGACTTTGATTAAACGGCTGTTGTGAGTGCATCTTTACTGTAGTTACAGTCCCTGTTTCCCTCTGTCAAAAATTAACAGGGAAAAAAATTGTCCTGGTTTATCATCAATTAAAAAAGTCCTTCTCATGTCTAAAAAGTAGAACAATGGATTTCACTTAATTAAGCTTTTTTGATTCACTACATTCAGGTCACTTGCATTTTTTTTCCTCATTTGCAGTATTTTGCCTTTTTTCATATCTTACGTTATTTATCTTTGTGTGCCTTTTACAGTGCACACATCTATGGAATGTTCCATCTATTTGCTGTCTGTTAGGTCATTTCAGTTGTTTGCAATATTGTTCACATTTTGCATGTTCTACCTTTTTTCATATATTTTAGTCTTATTTTGTCCTTTTGCATATTAACCATTTTTTCTTTTTTCATCTTTTACAAATATAACAGTTGATCACTACAATTTGACATTCATGGGGATAATTATTGACATCGACTTGTGTAAAAATGTCTGTGATGATTATGTCTTTGTACTTCTTATTCTGCTTCACTCCAGCATAAAGTGTACATGTATGTACCGTATTTTTCAGATCATAAGGCGTCCCGGATTATACGGATTATAAGGCGCAATATCAATAAACGATCTATGTATGATCTTTTTCCATACACAATGCACATTAAGCGATGCAAAAGTTACATAATTCAAACTCTATTCAACTCATTCACAATAACTCTCAACATAACACATAAAATACAAAACAATACACTCACTTTTTGGGTTCATTCCTCTCTCACGGGTCCAGCAGCTTCTTCATCTTCGGTGTCTGGTTTTGGCGGTTGGGCGGTTTCGGCGTCGGGCGGGCCCGGATCCTTCAGGTCGTTGTCCGGGTCGGTCGTGTTGCTGTTGCTTGGCTGTTCGATGGTGGTTCCGGCTTTTTCGGGGCTCGAACGGCGCTTGGGGCGGGTGCCTCCGCGGTCCATTGGCGGGTGGTGGCGTGGCTCGCCCGGCGTTGCCTCCCTGTCTTGGTGGGTGTGTGTTCGCCTTCTGTCGTCTGGTGCTCCCACATGGTTCGCGGTTTGGCTTTGGGCCGCCGTAACATTGATTCATTAATGTTGAATTCTCTCGCAGCTGCTCTATTCCCATGTTTTACTGCATGACTGAGAGCCTTGAGTTTGAAATCCGCTTCGTAAGCCATGTCTCTGTCTCGCTTCGTACCGGTATCACTCCGCCAGGCTCCTGATCACCGTAATGCTCCTGCAAGTGGTGCGACTTCGTAACTTACCAAAGTTGTACTAAAACATTTTGACAGATTTTTGAGCGCCGTGTACCACATAAAATCGGTTCTGGGTCAGAAAGCACAACCAGAATTAATCCATACATTAGGCGCACCACATTTTAAGACGTACTGTCGATTTTTGAGAAAATTAAAGGATTTTAGTGCGCCTTATGGTCCGATAAATACGGTAAACTTCACCTACTGTACATACGTGTAGATATTGTACTTACATATGTTTTGTTTTGTCCTGAGTTTGTGGTTATTATCTCAGAACTTTTGAAATATTACCCCTACTGCACTATCCCTTATACACCATCAAAGCTATCAGTCTTTATTCATATTAATGGCATTTATTCCACATTTCCTCATGAACAGGAGGAGCAGCAGAAAACCAAGAAAAAGAAGAAGAGCCCCAAAAAGAAGGCATTAGTAATTGAGGAGCCCCCGAAAATCTCTCAGGACAGTAGCTCGCCGGAGCACAATCTGGACTCCCACGACAGTAACCTGACAGACCACGAGTTCAACACTGGAGCGGTGAAGTCACCGGGGGGGCCACAGCCCATGGCGCCGGGGGTCTTCCTCAGCCAGCGGCGACCGTCCATGTCCTCCCCCAACAACAGCACTAACTCCACGAGCACCAACAGCAGCAGCAACAAGGGCGACCGCGGGGGGGCAGTAGATGCCAAAGGTGAGGCCGGATTTCACGAGAAAGTGTTAGAGGTGTACGAGATGACAGGGAAAAATATAAAACCCCAACCGGTCAAGGCAGATGGCCACCTACCCTGAGCCGCTGGTTCTTCTGGAGGCATTTTTTCTGTTAAAAGAAGCCCCCAGTTTGCTCTCGGTGGTTCTGTTGGGTTTACTCTCTGCATAGTCTTGAGGTCTTGGTCTTGAATTGGGAAGCACCTAGAGATCATCTTTAATTATGATTGGCACCATGCAAATAAAACTGAATTAAAACCGCCTGCAGATGCCTGCCATTAACCGGTACTCATCCATGTTTACCTCATCAGGAAAGTCTGTTTTTTTACTAATGCAGATTTGAAATAAGTCTTTAAATGAATTTGGTGACCCCTCCTTGAATCGCAACCTTATTGTGGTGGAGAGGTTTGTGTGCCTGAGTGATCCTAGGAGCTATGTTATCCGGGTTAATTCGCCCCTGGTAGGGTCTCCCAAGGCAAATTGGTCCTAGGTGACAGGTCACACTAAGAGTGATTCAGAAGACCCTTATGACTATGCCTTCCTGTGGGCAGGAAGGGTTGTAAGGGTCTGGTGTCATGTGGTTTGGGTGGCAGCTGGAGGCGGAGGCCTGGGTGGTCCAATCCCTTGCTGCCAAAACTAGCTCCAATAGGGAAGAGGCCCTGGGGCAGACCCAGGACACGCTGGAGGCACTATGTCTCTCGGCTGGCCTGGGAATGCCCAGGGCACCCTCAAGAGGAGCTGGAGGAGGTGACTGGGGAGAGGGGAGTCTGGGCTTCTCTGCTCAGGCTGCTGCCCCCGCAACCCTGACCGGGATAAGTGGAAGGTGATGGATGGATGAATTCAGTGATTTTTAAAGTCTTACCTTTAATCTGTACAAATGCAGTTTAAAATGAGTGACACCAAGTGTCTCACAATCTGCTTCGTTCCTGAAGTTGTCAGCGTTCCGACTCTTTTCTTAACATTGCTTTCCAGGAATTTTCCAGGACATTTTTAAGTACTACTGTGTAACAGACAAGTTATTACACCATACACTAATACATCCTCCTAATGTACTCTGTTCACGCTCCCAGACCAACACTTGCAACACTCTGCAACTGCAAGTCACCAGATTTGTCTCTAGGTGCTTCTTTGGAAGAATAAAAGTACGGGCTCTGAAAAGTTGCTAAAACGAAAAAAAACACTCAACGTAATTAAGTAACTTAAAAAAATGAACAAAATATAGCAAAAAAAATCAACAAAATGAGCAACAAAATGAAAAATATGACCAAATTAACCATGTGAGTTAACAAAAAAAACAACTAAATATGCATAAAGGATAAAAATGATCAAAATAATCAAGTCAGTGATCAAAAGAGGGGTGTGTCCAAACTTTTGACTTAGTGTTGAAAATGTGTGTTTTTTTTTTTAAATGCCTGCTGTGTTTTTATTAGATTTATTCATACAGCTGACGTTATTGAAACAAATGACAGACCATATGGGCACCGTATCTCATTATCTCCTCCTTCTTGTCGTTTCCACAGCGAAGCGGTTAAAGAAAGGCATGGCCACAGCCAAACAGAGACTCGGAAAGATTTTAAAGATCCATCGAAACGGGAAGCTCCTCCTGTAGCATGCAGCAGATTGTTGTAAGGACTGGGAATTTCATGAGCTGGACCCCATCCCAAACTCACCCTCCCACTCGTACCCCGACCCCTTCCACACTCCAACCCCGACCCCCGTTCACTGATTAAAGCCAATAATGGAAAAGAAAAACTGAAACAAGATGGGACAAGAAAAGAAGAAAATCATGCATTTTTCAATTTCTAAGAAGAACATCACTCAAATAGGTTTTTGCCTCTACTTATACTTTATAACTTTCAGATATTAAAGTGTACAGAACCTACTATAAATATTTTTTAAGAGAACATGTCTCATTTTACTACAGCTGTCAGTTTATCAGGGGTTGCTAAAACATGAAGTAGAAGTACATTGCAGTCATTCCAAGATTTTGGAAAGTATCCCTTGCATGTATTCAGTTGCATGTGCGCTTAGGTCAGGGTTTGGGGGATTTTACATGTTTATTCCTACTATATGGATGCAGCTTATCATTGCCGCGCAGAGTTGAAAAAGCACCTTTTTTTCACTTTCAGAGCCAAAACTCACAACTTTGGTCCAACCGAGCTCTTATCAAGAATTGCAAAGCACTATCAATCATCAGTATTTATTTATTCGTGGCACATAGGGTGACCAGATCCCAACTAAGAAAAAAGGTGTTTGTGTGGGACCGTACGAGACCTGTCAGGAAATTAAAAATAGCCTTTGAATGTTTTAATAGATATAGAGATGGTCAACAAAAATAAGAAGTGCATCTTGGCTCTTCAGATTCCAAAATAAACTGAGTAAAGTTGAATAAGAGCTCAGATTGTTCTTATTTTGTTCATTTTTCTTTAAAGCCAGCGTACATTCAACAAAACAACTTAACAAAATGAACAAAATAAGGAATGGATCAACTGTATTTTCCTCCTGAAACCAGGAAAAACCTTTGATATTTAGGACTTTTAAGCTGTCAAAAAAAATCATCAAATCTAATGAGTGTAACAGTGTTCATAAAGTATTTGATATAGTATTTTTGCTACATTTCAAAAGGAACCCTTCAAACATCACTCTCTAATGTTTGTGCAGTGTTAGTGGATGGAAATATATTTGCATTTTCTGACAATTACATCACACCTTTTTCATGTATTTCACTTCAAGTGATGCTAAGATCCTGTATGTTTCATAGACAGAAATGTGTGAGTTAAATGTACTGAAGCACATTAGGATCAATGATAAAACATAACAATGAGCAAACTGGATATTATAGGTGAAAACTTTTGATGTTACAGTTTTTTTAGTGTTTTCTGACTTGTTGATCACATCAACAGGGACTTTTTGGACACTTCCACGTCGTGAAATTCATAGAAAAAAAATCCTGTAATCTGGGTGGAACAGTCCACCTGTCGTTCAGTTGGACTCCACCAAATGATGCTTTTCGATTCATGTCGTCCTATCGCTATTCTGAACCTCAGGTCTCACACGTGGACAGAGATGTAACCTTCTAAACCCACTAAATGATGTATTTAAACACCACACTGCCATAACAACACAGGCTGTAGACTTGGGTAAATTTGGTGTGTTTAGGGGACTTCATTACAAAAAAATGTTGGAAACAGATACTGATTTTTAGGTGGCAAAACCAGAACAAATCTCTCTATACACGTCTGTGATTCTCTGTTCTCCTGATGTCCCTGAATGCCTCCTGTCTCACATCCACACCTGGACATTCAGACACTAACCCCTCACTCTCAGCTTGAGTTAACCTCAGAATGGGGATAAAGTTGGGTTCCCTTCGAAGCGGGACACCTGGTCACCCAAGCGTCATGTCATAAGAGGAAGTAAATAGGCCAAATATGGACGAGGACGTCACGGAGCACCCAAAGCACAAAGTGAAGGACAGGTCGAACGTAGGATGCAGCATTAAAGCATAGGATTTGAGAAACTGTAACCAAGGCTGGGCAAGGCGATGCGAAAATTATTCATATCAGCTCATTTTATCACAGTAAATGTCAAATCATTGTCTCTTCAAGTTCTGTTTGGGCCCAAGTCAAAGTTAAAATGGTTACTTGTAGTTTTAAATGAGTCGTAAAAGAGGGAAATGACATAAAAGAGCTAAGATGAAAGCAACATCACAGATGCAGGAATGTAAAAATGAAGGATCAAAAGAGAGAAAAATACATAAAAGCCATAACACCTCAAAATGTAACAAATGCAATGTTATTTGAATTGTTCGTAAAAGCGGAAGAGCATGACAGGATACGATGAAATCAAAGTTAAAGATGTAATAAGGGCAGGTGAAAGCAACAAGATGGGAATGATTTCTGCAACGTAAGATGAAAAGATTGGGAAAGACGAGATGAAAATGAACAAAGCGAGAAAAGTGATAAAACTAAGTTAGTGAGTGTACAGAATCTGCACACAACACAGAAATTATGTGTAGAGGAGCTCCCGAAATAACAAAAAAAATGTAGTCCTGCACAACACAAATCATGCTGCGTTCCATTTACCTCAGAATTATTAGGTCAGAACTGGGAGTGACGCGAACTCTGAGCTGATTGCGTTCCAGCTGCAGTACGAAAACATGGACATGTATTGGAAAGCCGGCTCATTTGGAGCGTTCTAAACACGGGCACTCCTTGTGACGATAACTGTACGTGACATTTTGTACAATCGAACAGCATCTGATGAATAAAGAATTAACAATGCTACATGTATGACTGATGTAAGATGAAACACATGCAGTAGAAATTAGCACCGTTCATTCAGTTGTTGTGAGTAGTAGCCATATTGAATTGTAAAGTCGGGGTTACTGGGGTTGCTCTGACTTTCTGAGTTGGAATTCCAACTTGAGGGGTATTTTCAGTTGAAATTTCCAGCGAGGCACTTGGAATTTCTAACTTCAGAGTGCAACTGGGACGCACCATCACACTACAGCCAATGTCCTGCTTCCTACCAACTGACATTTTACAGTTCGGTGAAACTCTGAGCTAGTTGTTCAAGGACAGACTAGTTACAGAAACAAAGGCACAGTTCATCTGTCGCAGCACTTTGCAATTTAAAGGCAACGACTTGCACAAAATGTAAAAATTATTAATATATGATCAAGCAGGAAACCAATGATTAAAATGGTCATGTCTTTGTTCCACACCAAAATACTCAGAAGGAGCCCCAAGTATTGATTTTTACTGCGATATGAAACCAATTATTTTGCTAAATTTGACTTTTTTTTTTCTTTTCACCCAGCCTTCGTGGATATGATAAGCCTCATCCATGTCCGTCTGCATTACATGGGGATACTTTCTCTCTTCTTTTGCTTTCACAGGCAGCACCGACGTCTTCATCTCTGCATTTTTACACCGTCACACAGTACAGTATATAGAATGTAGCTTGTACATAGCCTTTTAAATTACTACTTTTTGTATCCTTTCCCGTTAAGGCTTAATTCTACATTTTTACCGGTTTTTGCTAATTATGAATAAATGAAGAAAAAATATATATATGAATATACATCATAGTCCTAACTTTTGAACTGTTTTTTTTTTTCTTTTTTAAAAATAGCAGTCATTTCTTTTTTTTTCCTTACTTATTTGTTTTTGTTGAGGTGTTGCCTGGAAACCAACTGAAGAATATACATTTTATTGTCATATGGCCTTACATACACAAAGCTAATTGTATTGTGACTCTGTTTGAACAAGAGACGAAGCTTTGAGGAGAAATTATATAAAAGGTAAAAAAAAAAAAAACGAGACACACACACTTAAAGTTTCTATGACCAGCCTCTTGTTCGAGTTCTAGTATCCTGAAGGGTTTCGGAATTATTTTACTAGCACCTTGTGAAGTGTTTATGTGTCAGTGATGTAATTTATTAATGTTTGTAGCTTTTTTATACTTGTACAATTCTTAAAGAGTTTTGGTTTTGAATATTTCATCAAGTTGTGAATTTACCCTTAGCAGAATTTTTTTTTTTTTTTTTTTGTTTCGTTTGGGATGTGAGTGTGTGTTTGGGAGGCATCACCAACATTTTACACCCCTTTATTTTTGTTTTCTTTTTTTAAAATCTCTATCTTATTTTCATTTATTGTTATCATGCCATCGCGGTCAACTTTTCCGATGTTAATATTCGAGTTTGCAGCAGCCTCCGTCACGTCATTTTGTTTGGGTCCGGACATTTTTGAACACGGTTTAATGTGCTCTACTCCATAGCAGCAATGTTTTAGTCACAGATGTAAACCATGCGTCCACTTCTCGGACAGATGCGCTCCGATCAAACGCTGTCAGTGGGACATATTTTCAGGTTTTTATTTGTACAATATGTGTGTTGCTTTGTTGTGGTTTATTTTTGTATGTCCGACTTATTAAATGCATCCACTGTGCCAGGGCAGTGAATGATACCTGTTGTAGCTGTCTTCCCTTACTGTTATTTACAGTACTAGTAAGTATTTACAATCCTTTTTGACCTGAATCTATATTTTTCTGTATTTAGACAATTCTGTTTGAGGTCATGGCTCACTTTTTTAAAGACATCAAGAAATGGAAAATTCCGAGGAACAAACATATTGTTGTTGAATGATATGATTGTCCGCCTTGTTTACTTTTGCAATACAGTTACTGTGGAAAACCTCCTTTGTAATTAATGTGTTCCTCTCCCACTTGCAAATGTGACAGCTTCTGTGGTGACGACTAAAAAAGAAAAAAAATGTTTCTCCTGCTTCACATTGTCTTTGAAGTTGCATCAAATTCAGCAGCACACGGATGTTTTTCCGGCTTCTCCTGGATTCGCTTCGGGATCTGTCTCCATCCTCGGAGCCTTTAGCCAAGTCATTAATTAAAAGCAAGCCAAAGTCAACACCATTAAAACTATATTAACGTAAAAGTGTTCTCAAGTAGTCAGTGTTTTTACCCGAGGACGCCCTTTCACCGTCCTGAGCAGGTGTTGCAATGTTTAAACGGAATGTACACACACATCCATACAGGACCAACTCAGCCCAGGGAAAAAAGTATTTCCTCCTGTTTACTTTTGCTGCCTCACAAGATTTCATTTTGAACTTAAATCTTCAGGTTGACGGCGAGTTTTCAGAGGGTGACATATGGAAGCAACAGCAGGTCCACACCACTAGATGGAGATAAAAAAAAATGCACCATCAAAGCGGCTGGGGCATGACTTTACACCAGCCACATAAACATTATTAGAGCAGTGTCATTTCCTGATAGACAGTAGACTGGAAATAAGCGTTCTAATTCACTTTTATTGGCTTACGTGGAGGAAAGAAAAAGACAAAACTGAAAAGGGAACGTGAGCATGAATGATAATGTTATGATTTTATAAAAGTAGCTGCTAACCATTTCACGATAAAACCAGCAATTTGCATTTTTTCCTGGAAAGCATTCAACTTCAATATACATTTTATCAGCTTAATTACACTGAATGAAACAAATTATAAAAGGGGGGATGAATATGAGTGACAATAGTGAGAAAAGATATTCCAGCTCTCTGATTGTTCCAGCAATATCATGAATTCAAATTAACTTTTCCAATATACAGTAGGTACACAAATTGGGGTTCTTTAAAAGTTATTTATAAAACTCGAAGTGGTGTTAGCTTTAATGTTGCTAATTTAGACATTTAAAAAATTGCTAAACTTCACAAAAAGAACAGTAGCTAAATATTTAAATAATTGACTTTGGAGCTCAGTGCAAAAGCTGTGTAATGTGTATGAATGTATATTATCCTACTTTTAATTTAAAAATGAAGTTACAACCTCAGAATTACTATAAACATAATGCGAGACAAGAATATAAAATTCATGCTAAGCTACGAAAGCTGGTGGTAAATAAGCTATCCATTGCACGGTGTTTAATTCATAGAAATTTGACATCCCTTCAACTGAATAATTAAGATATCTATTTTTTTATTTGAATAAGTAATATGACATGAACATGGCATATTCACTCATAAAAATAGCCTTTGGTAAATTATGTCGCTGGTTGTAACATAGGATCCGTGTTTTTTTTTTTTTTTAATTTAATTAAATGTATCCATTTTTAATACACAAAAGAATAAACCAAGTAGCATTAGCATGTTAGCTCATAAGTCAGTGACCTTTTCCATGCTTCGTTCTGATTTTTGCCTAATTGACATGACATGAACACATTGAGCACATTCATTAAAAAAATAAAAAAAAAATCAGCTAAATATGCTCGAAAAAAGACACTGACTTGGACAGGAGCAAACATGCTAAAGCTAAAGCTACGTAGTGTCTAAATTGGATGTTTCTTCTGCATTAAAAAATGGTTAAAATTAATCCAAATCAAAGTTAATGAATATTCATTATTACAAAATGTTGCCAGATGGTGCACTTATCATGTTAATACTGTTAGTTGTATAATCAGTCTTATTAAAGTGTTAGCATTTTAAGTATCTGGCACCTTGTGTGGTCTTAGTTAGCTGAATGTATTAATTGTAAGGTGAAAGTTACAGCTAGAGATATAATTTCCTGTAAAATCCCAGTTAATTAATATTTATTGTTATAAATCATTACAAGATGGTTGCACTGAACAAATATGCAAGGAAGTGAACAAAACAAGCAAGATTATGAACAAAAATTAGCAAAATGAGCAACAAAATTGAACCAAAAATTTCTCGCAAACTTGCATAATATTTACTTTTTTACTATCTGCTTCATCAATCCACACATTATTACATTATTGTTTATTTTCTGCTTGAAATGTAAAGTAATACATATCAGAATGAAGATTTATCTTCTTTGACATTTTTTGGTTATTTTGATCCACCAAATGAACAAAAGTAATGTAAAATCTATGTAGAGTAAATTAGCTAAATTAAAATATATTTATAATTATAAACTTTACAGGAACCAATGAATACTAGCTTCCCGTCATTGGCTGCCTGTAAAGTCTAGAATTGAATTTAAAATCCTCATCCTAACTAATAAAAGCCCTAAATAACAAAGCTCCACCTTATATCAAAGATCTTATTGTTCCTTACAAACCAATCAGAACTCTCCGTTCCTACAAACCAATCAGAACTCTCCGCTCTCAGAGTGCAGGTCTACTTGCGGTTCTAGAATCTCTAGAACTAGACTGGGAGGCAGAGCCTTCAGTTACCAAGCTCCTCTCCTGTGGAATCACCTCAACTGGTAAACTGTAAAGATTAGTGATAATATTCACAAATTGGTCCAGCTATTTCAATTTCCTAATACACAGCACAGTTGTAACATGCGTTCACATTTACTGCTAAAAGTCAATAAATTCTCTAGAATTGGTTGTGAGGATCATCAGCTTAATGACATCACATAGAAGTTAATGGCATATAAGGAAACTTAACGTCATATGGAACTTGATGACATCATAGCACTCAATGACGTCAAAGAGAACTTGATGACATAGAATTTAATGACATCAAAGGAAACTTGATGGCATCATAGAGAACTTGATGACATCAAAGGGTGCTTAAAGTTTTTTCCAGTTGCTTAAAAACAAGCTACTTTTTCAAAAACTCATCACACAGTCTGCTCATCAACATGCATCGTGGCCGAACAGTTCATCTCACCTGCAAAACCGTCTGAAGCCACCAAAAACTCAAAATCATCCAAACACTGGCAACAACTGTCACTTGAAAGCAAACGCGGTCACTCATAACGTGCTGACTTAAAAAACAATAACATGGAGCATCATTCTAAAGAAACAATTAGCCATTCTGTGAAGTTTCATTTATTACATAAATCAGCAATTTATTATAGAACAACATTTTCATCGTCTGTGCAAAAGTATGTGAGAAGAATGATGCAGAAATGCATCCTTTGCAGAACCAAATGCACTGTAACGTTTAGAAACAAAAAGTTGAAAAACAAAACATCCCTTAAAGTCCGAAAATGATTCTCTTTACATCTTCTGCTAAGATTTTCTATATTGATTTTATTTTATATATTTTGTTTGAGTGTTTTCTTCATAGTTTTGAAGACAGTTTTGAAAAGTGGGTTAACATTAAAAAAAAAAAAAAAAAAGTGCTGAAATATATAGTGTTTTGCAGCCGATGGTTTGTGAGTGAGAAGAGAGCTCATGAATTTTGTAAAATGTGGTCAATGAATGCGTTTTGTGTGGAAAATGATTTGGAGCCTCGTTCACGTAGACTTCTGCTTCACTGACTTCTGAGTTTTAAAATGTGACTTCGGTATTGTCCAGTGCATGTTAGCAACCGAAAAAAGCCTGATCCCCTGAACACATGTTCGGCGAGGCCCCTCTGCTCGTTCCCCTTTGTTTCAACACATCTGGACACAATTGATTTTATGAAAATGAAGCGCGTGCAGTGATCTTCATGGGAATTCAGGGCTGATGTTTTATTTAATTCGTCCATCAGATCTGAGTGTGCGTTTCCCAACAAGATGGAGGAGTGAAGCGGCACGGCTGTTAAAGGTCGCGACCCCGTTTCCACCCTGGTTAGCATCAAAGTGAGTTGTTATTGTTAGCTAATTGTTAACACCAGAACCTGAAGTGCTTCGACATCAGCAAATGAAACAATCACGTAATTTGCCCGCTCAGGATCGTTTTCACACACCGACATGAAAGAAAAGGAAAAGTGGGACAAACTTGATGGTAACCTAATGTTTCTATGTTTTATTCTGAAGAATGGAAATTAAAAAGCAATTATGAAGCAGACGGGAGTGAAAGAATATACAAGAGGAGGGTCAGAGATGAAGTATGGTGAGAGGATGTAGCAGAAATCAATAGTTTGACATGAAATGTTAGTTTTTCATAAATTATGACCAATTATAATTTAATGTAGTGGTTCTGAACTTGAGACCCACATATGACTGTCAAGTCACGATCCACTTTTAGAATTCAAACCAGGCAAATTTATTTATTATAACCTAGTAAACATGTATATAATCAAACATGTATTTTAAATTTGTACATATTTTCATCACCACATTAATATTCAGAGCAAAAAAAAAAAACCACAACTATGAAAACAGTCAACAAAATGAGGAAAACCATACAGACAATCCAAAGTAAATAAATTAAAATTAATAACAAAATGGTCAACAAAATGAACCAAATATCCACAAAAAGAAAAAGGTATTAAGAAATAATAAAAATTGACAATGTGGTCAACAACACAAACAAAAATGACCAAAAATAATTAAGAACATGAACAAAATTAACAAGAATAATCAACAAATGAACAAACAACTCCACAAAATCAACAAAAATGATTTAAAAAAATGTGCCACCGCAATCAAGATAATGAAATAAATCATCCAAAAATGTTCAAGTCAATACAAAAATTAACCAAAAACTTAAAAACATAACAAGAATAATCAACAAATAAACAAAAACTGTCCAAAAATGACCAAAATGATCAAGAAAATGAGTAAAGCAATTCACAAAATGAACAACGAAAACTCGATTCAGAGTTTAAAGTCATGGCTTGTTGTCCAGGTCATGTCCTCAGGTTCCATTTGACCTCATCAAGTTCCACAGGATGCCATTAAGTTCTGTATGTCATCAGCTTCTCTATGATGTCATCAAGTTTCCTTTGATGTCATTAAGTTCCATATGATGTCGCCAAGTGCCCTTTGATGTCATTAACTTCTATAAGACATCGTCAGTTTCTAGATTGCTTCCTCTGGTTAAATGTTTCTTTTTGTGATAATTTTGTTCAAAACAGTCTCTGAAAATTGATCTTAAAAGTGTTAAATATTATTGTCAGATTGTTGTACAGAGCCTGGTACAGTACATCCGTTTAGGACGATGTGTGTGTTAAATATAAAGGTGTGTGTTGTGTTTTACCCCTTTGTCAGTGTGTGTGTGTGTGTGTGTGTGTGTGTGTGTGTGTCGTCACACAGTTCAAGTGGGATCAGCGTTTAGATGTCAGTGGATTAGAGCGGCGGCCTGCAGAGTGTTACAGCGTGATGCATTCAGGGACACTCTACAGATCACAGATGTGGAGAGCTGCCCTCTGCTGCTCTGAATACCCCCCCACCCCCAGACCCTCCCCTCTCCGTA
>JAQQAE010008668.1:0-15067 GCA_029823295.1 Pseudamia nigra | reverse complement strand
CGATTCCGCTTTTTTGTTCACAGTCCTAGTGAGAGGCAGGTCAAATGTCAAAGGTACTTCATCAATATTTATGATGTCGCCTGGTCCCATGAGTGAATTTGCCGAAGTTTCTAACTTTTCGTCCGGGCCTTTTTGTCTCATAAATCTTAGACCAAAATGGTCCACCTCCGAAGTCTTCAATCTTCTTTTCAGTGGCGATTGTTTTTGGTTTCAGTCAGATCTGCACAGTGGAAACACCTCCGCCGTCTACTCTGTGTGTTCACGCAGTCTTCAAGAACGTTTTCAAGTTCAGGTCATCTGGTTTTCAAACATCTGAAAGATTTTGTCATCATTTTTCAATGAGTCAGTTCTTCACGCTGTCATTGTTTGTGTTCCAATAAAGACACAATTGCAGGTAGCTGCAGTAGTTTTAACCAGACACCGTAGCATATAGCACTTCCTTACAGATATGCTATAGGCTGCACATGTGCACAACACCCACCCAGAAGGCACCACCACCAGATCCGTGTCACAATGGATTCATTGATGCCAAGCTTCCCCACTCTATGTATCCAACAATGCTACCCTAAGGTAGGAAACAGGCACAGATGCACATTTTCCTTTATCAAAATTCAGAAAATTCGCTTTAAAAATGTGATACTTTTGAATAGAAACTCAGCACAATGCAGATCCCTTGATATATTTTTTTTAACTTTTTTGCATTTTTTTCTTTTTCATTTCTTGATCATTGTGCTGCCGTATTTTTTTTTTAATCATTTCGTTAATTTTTTTTCATTTTGTAGATTTTTTAAATGGATTTTTAAGTTTTAGCCATATTTCCTTCATTTTTTTTAACTATTTGTCATTTCTGTTAGTCTTTTTTGTTAAGTTTATTGTTCATATTTTGTTGATTGCGTGCAATTTTTGTTTCTTATTTAGTACAGTTTTGTACATATTGTTGACCATTTTGTGAGCCACTGACCACATCTAATTCATCTTTTTTTGGTATTTTTAAAAAAAAATTTTTAGTATAATATTTTGGTATTTTTTTGATCAATTTGTTAATCTCTGATCATTCTTTAACCGTATTGCTGATATTTTGTTGATTATTTTGTTGATGTTTTTGCCTATCAGTGGATATTCTGCGGTTTTCCCCCTTTTTTTAAATCATTTTATTAATTTTGGCCCATGTCTGTTCACACTGCTGATATTTTTGTACTGTAGAAAGTTTCAAAGTGTAGTTGGAATTTGTCAGGCTGCAAAAAGCCCTGACCTATTGGAAGAGTCACCGCTCTAAGATATTTATTACTTTGTTTTTGGAGTGGATGCCGTTACATCACTTAGATGTTTGCCTTATTGAATTTGCTCCCTGAATGACCTCCAGCAAATGAAACACATTCAGGGTGAAACGTTTTTGTTCTTGTCTTTGGATGGATGCTCAAGATGCTGCAGATGCTTTCGTTTGTTTATAGGAATGTGCAGCAGCTTTTAAACGTCTTTCCTGACCTTATCTTTCCACTCGAGTATCTGATCCAGACAAGTTCCCGGTCAAAACAAGGTTGTGTTGTGAAGCTGAAGGGGAATTAGTTACAGTCAGGAGGTGCTTTGAAGAAGGTCTCTTTATGTCACCAACCTTTAAAATGTAAGCTCCTATTATTTGCAGAAATGTATCATAGATTTCAGTTTTTAGACATTGTTTGTTACATTGCTGCAGCCAAACACAGAAGCATAAAAACATATATTTCTTCAAACTCTCTTTATGATGTACTTTAAGTCCAGCAGTGGGAGACGCCCTCAGATCAGACAGATCAGAGGGGATTTTAAGCCCCCAGGACCCCGAGGAAGACCCAAACAATGTGTTTACAACCAGGTTTACCAAAGTGAAAGGAGGTGAATGACTTTGGAAACAGATTAATGGCTTCGTGTATTTATTTATTTAGTCCAAGGTGTCTAGAAAAAGTCTGACTCAATTTGTTTCTTAATTTTTGAACATTAACAAAATAAACAAAATTTTAATAACATGATTAAAGAATGATCGACAACTGGCAAAGTAATTATTATTTTATTACTTTATTCACGTTTGATGATTTTTATTCATATTGTTGATGTTTTTGCCAGATTTGTTTAATTTTTTGGTAAGTATTAGGTTTGGTCTCTTTGTTAATATTTTGTTCATTATATTACATTTGTTAATCTCGTGGTGGAGGGGTTTGTGTGCCTCAATGATCCTAGGAGCTACAGTATGTTGTCGGAGGCAATTCGCCCCTGGTAGGGTGTCCCAAGGCAAACTGGCCCAAGGTGACAGGTCAAACTAAAAGTGATTCAGAGGACTCTGATGATGAAGAATTTCCTGTGGGTGGGGTCATAAGGGTCCGGTGCTGTGTGGTTTGGGTGATAGTCAAAGGTGGGGGCCAGGGTGGTCCAGTCACTGGTGGCTAAAACCAACCCCAATGGGGGGGAGGCCCTGGGGAAGATGTTGAATTTTTTGACCATTTAACGGTCTTAACCATTGTTTGTGTATTTTTTGAATATTTGATTCAGTTTGGACATTTTTGTTCATATTGCTGATATTTTATTGTTTTTTTTTGGATTTTTTTCTTGAACAATTGTTTAACTTGGCCCTATCCCTTTCATTTTTGATCATTTTGTTAATTTTTTTGTTCATTTTGTCAATATTTTCTCAATTTTTTTTCTATTTTGTTGCTTATTTTGCTTATTTTTATACATATGATTCATCATTTTGTTAACTTTTTTGTAATTTTGCCAATTTTTGGTCATTCTTTGATCTTACTGTTGATATTTTGTTGATTATCTTGTTGTTTTTGACCAATTATGGCTATTTTGAAGAGTTTTTGCCATTGTCTGTTTTTTGGATAATTTTATTAATTTTTGGATCATTTTTTGTCACACTGCTGAAATTTTGTGGGTTACAGTATTTTGTCATGTATAGAACTATATGTGTTGGGTGCTCCTCAGTGGAATTATAGAGTCATTTGAGTTGTTGGTGAGTCCAGAAAAGTGGCATATTTAGTGAATCACTCAAGTGAATCATGACAGGGCAGTGTTGTTGTTAAATAACCTTTGACCAGTTCCTTTTCTAGGCTCACAGGTGAACCACTGTGGGATGCCCTAATGGCTGCTTTGGTGCCAGTGTTAAGTGATGTGTCTCTGCACGGTGACAGGCAGCTGGGTGGGTGCCTCAAGGACACAGAGAGCTCAAAGTACGAGGTCGCCCTAACAAGCACCTGACAAAAATGATAATGATTCCCTGAGGAGGCGTTACACAGCACGGCCACACTTTTTTTCCCCAGAGGACGCAGATTTGTACTTACACAGCAGTCACTTGAAGCTCGGCGGGAGACACGGCCCATTTATTCCAATGAAAAACCTGCAAATGAGCGTGAGAGTTTGTTTATCTTTCACCCACAGAGGCCGGCCTCCTCGCTCAAGTACCACTGAGGTAAAAGGGGAGTTCTGACACTCATTACGTAACCCGGTGAGCCATATGTTTGAAGGAAGTGTGCAGGTTTGAGGCACTGGGATGTGAAGCAGAGATGGTGGATGAGTAATGCATGTCAGCTGCAGCATGTCTTAACTGATGCCCAACACTTCAAGGGTATCACAGACGTATGGACCACGGTGCTGCTGTGGTACCAGAGTGCATCCCCTTCCTCTTCTGGCTCAGATGCTTTTTTTCTAGTACGTAGAGCTGCATAACTGATTTGTAATTGCATCAGCCTGTGCAATTATATAACTGTGCACGTCTGCAATGTAGAAGTCCAGAAAGGCTCATGTTCAGAGATTGTCGATATTTTCCCCAGTTATTCATTTTGTTTATCCTTTTAATCATTTGTGTTCATTTTGCTGCTACTTTGCAGATGATTTTGATCATCTGCAAAGTTGATAATCAGTTAAGGTTATTTTGGTTATTTTGTTCATTTTAGTGAGAATTTTGGTCAATTTTTACTTATTTTTGTTCAATTTTGTGGAAATTTTGATTATTTTTGTTCAAGTTGTTGATCATTTGAGGGTGCAAGGTTGTTACTGTATGTGTTATTTTGGGTTGAATTTTTGCAAATATTTTTGGTTTACTTGGGTGATAAAATTCATTCAAATTCTTAATAATTTGGGGTTATTTTAGGCTCCTTTTCATTGATTTTTGATTGATTTCATTGAACACTGAGCAAACACAGGTCCTGTGTACTACCCTACAAAGGCAAACTGTGAGTAACGAGGTGACATTAAATTTATAGTAATTATAACATAAAGGCAAAAAGTAAAGCAAAATCCAACATCCCCATGGATATTTTGACTTAAAACTAACAAATAATCAGGAAAAAGAGCAATGTAAGAAGCAGAAGGTACAAAATACGAAAGAAAATCAATAAAAGTTTACAAAACAGAAGGAAAATGAAAAAAAAAACTTAATCAAGAAAATTAGCCAAATTACATGCAAAAAGAAAAATGAGCAGCAGTGTACAAAATAAGCAGCCAAATTTTCAAACCAATCAAGAAGTTGCAAGGAAAGGGACAAAAAAGAAGAAAAATGAACAAAACAATCAAGTAAATAATGATCTTTTTTAATCATTCTTGCATGAGAGGGTTAAACGTTTGCATCTTTCACTTTTTCTTGCGACAAGATCCTCAAAACTTTTCAGTGTTTTTTCTTTTAGGCGCCCTCTAACTTCCTTCTCTCAGCTGTTTTTGGAGTATCCTCCTTCCATGACACAGCATCGTGCTACCCTGCAGCCTCTGCCATAGACATTTCCTCCGTGCCATGTTCAAAGTCGTGCTGTCCACTCGTGTAGGCAGCATAACAAATCAAATTACTATAAGCCTTTATCAAAAAGAGCAGACAGCAGGCACATTCCTCCAGCACGGGATCGCACGTCACAATGAAACACAAGTAGGTCAAATGAAAGGCATGAGTTTCAAGGGATCCGGATACCAATGCAAAAATGCAAATCCCCCGTGGAAGAACTTTTGTATTAAATATTCACAAAGGCACTAAATGCAGTGCAGGTTTATGTTTAATTACACAACGCAGACTCTGCTGATGTCAAAGGTCAGATGTGTGAACAGAGGTCTCAGTCACCTCAAGTGTGCAACTCCATTGTCAAGTAGCGGCATAATTGAACACTGGAGTGGAGATGACATGTAATTGCTATCAATTATTTTCCATTTCAATGAACTGATGAAAGAAAAGACTTAAATAGGAGAGAGCTTAAAACAGGCAAACTGCAAAATGAGCAAATTAGTCCACAGAATGACTGACAATGGACAAAAAAAAGGAAAAAAATGATCAAGGAAATGATGAAAAATGGACAAATTCATGGAGAAAATCAAGACAACCCAGCAAAGTAAGAAACATAATGTATAATATTGACGAAAATGAGAGGGAATGACAAAAAAGCATAATGTAAGTGAACAAAAACTAATGAACGAGGCAACAAAATAAACAAAATAATCAAGAAAATGAAGACAAATTAATAATTCTTAATTAAGCATCAGCAATGTAAGCAAAATTGAAGAATATGATCAAAAGAATGAATGAGAATTAATAAAATAATAAACAAAAAAGAAGAAAGTAAGCAACAACTTGAACAAAAAGCCACAAAATTACAGAAAATAATCAACAAAAATGATGATAAATGAACAAATTTATACACTAAAAGAAACAAAAATTAAGACAATAATGAAAGGACTGAGCAACAATGAATATAAAGGTTAAACAAAATGAACAAAATAATGAAGAAAATCAAACAGAATGAGCAAGATAAGCAATGTAATGAAGAAAATGGAATAAAATAATGAAGGGGATGGGAAAAAAACGAGCAAAATAAGTAAGTGAATACAAATTGACAAAAGTAACAAAATAATACCATTTAAACTAAACAATCAAGGAAATGAACAATAAAAAACAAAATAATTCACAGAATGACTAAAAATGAAGACACTAATCGAAGCACTGACCAAAAAATGAATAAAATACAAAAAGAAAATGGAAACAGACAAAATGAGCAACAAAATGAATGAAAATGAGGAAAAAAAAATCAAGGAAAAGAACAAAAATGAACAAAATATTCAAGGTAACGATGAAACGATAAACAAAATACGATTAGATCAATAAGCCTTTATTAGTCCTACAGTGTCAAAATTCACAGTTACAGCATCAAAGGCAGCAGGATACACTCTATAAAAACTAGACTATACATTAAAAATATAGGAATAAAAAAAAAAATGAAACGGTATTGTACAGTATGGTATTATAAAGTATTTCAAGTTATTTACAATGTAAACGGGAAATGTTGCACTAAAATATTGCACTGTAATACTGCACATTATATTGCACAGTGGTGAGAGATATAACATTGAATATTGTACATTGATTAACGTTACATGTGATGTGAGCAACAAAATGAACAAAAATCAAGAAAATAATAACTGAAATAAACAATCATAAATAAAATAATTGAGACAAAGGAAATTGTCTTATTTTGAATAGACACTGCACTTTTTGCTAATGCTGAGGTTGATGAATGATCCCATCCCGCCGTCGTCTACACCTATGAAACCAGGTGAGTCGGCCTTCACAACCACAGTGCCTTTAATCGTCTGTTGACATTCACACTCTGGTGCCTTTTGTCTTGTCATACACTTTTACTTTCACAAGACAGAAGAGGAGAAAGAAAGAAAATCAGCTTTTAATGCAGTGAAGCAAGGACAAAGAGTGAATCCGACGATAACTGAAATGTCATTGTCACACCGTTGTGAGTTTACTGAAAAAGAGAGAAAGAAATCTACCCATTAAGCCAGAGTGTGAATCTATGGTGATCTGTTAGGCTGTTTTCTGTTCCTCCCTCCACTCTTTGTTGCTCGGTTCTTTTACCAGCACCATGTACCATGACTACAGTGTAAGAGCAGACAGGAAACAAACACACCAAGCCCAGGTGGATGCAGAGCAGGGTACGACTACAGCTGAAGGGTTAAATATGACATGTTCGATATCAGGAATTATCATGAAAATATGAATGAAATTGATACAAGCAGCATGTTTCAAAAACTTGATTATGTAGCAAGAAAGCTTAAAAAAGCACCTGGAGACACATCTCGCAACGAATTAGGTTAAAGGGCGACATGTTTGTAACATGACAGGATATACAAACCCTGATGCCAGTGAAGTTGGGACTGTGAATAAAAACAGAATATGATGAATGATTTGCCAATCCCTTTCAACACATATTCAACTTCTACTACAAAGACAAGACATGTAATGCTCAAACTGATAAAACTTTATTGTTAGCTTAATATTTTTTGTCAATATTCACTCATTTCAAATTTAATGTCTGCAATGTGTTCCAGAATAACTAGGACAGGGTCATGTTTACCACTGTGTTCCATCACCTTTCCTTTTAACGGCACTCAATAAGTGTTTAGGAACTGAGGAGAGTAATTGTTGAAGCTTTGTGGGTGGAATTCTATCCCATTCTCACTTGATGTATGATTTCATTTGCTCAACAGTCTGGTGTTTCCATTGTCATATTTTGTGGTTCGTAATGCGTCACACATTTCCAGTGGGAGACAGGAGTGGACAGCATAGGGGCCAGTCTAGTACCAGAGGAAAGGCTCGCCACTGTTTGGAACACGCTCGAGGGAAGAGACGATGATAAAAAGACCAAGACAATGTCCACGGCTGGGACAAAGACAAAGGGAGATTTGTGGCCCATTTCATGTCTGACAACGATGAAAACAAGACAAAGTGTAAAGCATGTGGGGCGGTCATTTGTGGGAAGAACATAACAAATTTGAAGAGACGTTTACAGAATAGACACCTGGATATTTTCTCAAAAGTAAATTCATTTAGACTTTATTTTACACCATAAAACAAAAGTTTTATGGTATAAAATAAAATTGTATAAAAACTGCAGTGCTCTAGTGTTGTTGTTGCCTTAAAATGTGAGATATTAATTTATTGGCGAGTTGAGTTAAATAAAGTGTCATCTTCATCACGTTAAAAGCATATAACATTATATTACTGAAAAGTGACAGGATTCACGTGCTATCATTAAATGACATTTTTATCAAGGAAAAAGTGCTAAAATCTTCTGTTATATTTGACCAACCTCGCTGACAACCACTTTAGTATTTATTGCTTGAAAGTAAATTTAAATGTAAAAGTATAAGTCTTTAAACATTTTGAAACAAGTTGCATTATTTACTGATGAGGGTAGTGAAGCAAAAAACGTGCCAGCAGAACATTGCAGAGGTTCTGTTTCATTCTACAAAGCAGGAGCAATTTCCTTTATACATGAGTTACATTTAGAAAAAAATATATACTTTAATCAAAAATAATAAGCAATTTTAGTCGACTAAATCAGTAATAGATTTAGACGACTAAAATTGCTTATAATTTTAATCAACTAAAATTAGACTAATACTAAAACAAATCAGATGAGCAAATCTTGACTAAAACTAAGATTAATTTTAGTCAAAAGACTAAAACTAAATTAAAATTTCTTTGCAAAATTAGCATGTGTAGAATCTGTCTTGGCATTATCTTGCTGAAATAAGCAAGGACATCACTGAAAAAGACGTTGCTTGGATACCATACCATTCCATCTTTATTTATAGAGCACTTTAAAATCAACAACATGGCTGACCAAAGTGCTGTACAATCAATCAGACATAAAAGACAAACACAGGCCAGAAATAAAACCAAGACCGTAAAAGATACAAGCACAGATAAAAACAGGGGGGCTTCACAATAAATAAATAAGGGTCTCCAAATAAAAACAACTAAAAACAGACAAAAATAACTAAGAACACTGTCAGTGTCTCAGTCTGGGTCGAAGGCCTGTGAATAAAAATGTGGTTTAAAACGTGATTTAAAGACATCAACTGAAGGAGCCTGTCTGATGTGCAGAGGGAGCTCATTCCAGAGTTTCGAGCCCAGAACTGAAAATGCTCCATCACCTCTAAGTTTCCTTTGTGGCTTTCGATGCAGCATATGTTGCTCTAAAACCTGCTTGTACTTTTTAACATTAATGGTGCCTTGACAGATGTGCAAGTCACCCATGGGGGGCTTTAACACACACCCCATACCATCACAGATGTTGACTTTTGAACATTGTGCTAACAACAAGAGAATATGACGTCCCAGAGGGTATGACGTCCATGACTTCCAAAAACAATTTGAAATGTGGACTCGTCAGACTATAGTACACTTTTCCGATTTGTGTCAGTCCATCTCAGATAAGCCCAGGTCCACAGAAAGCAGCTGCATTTCTGAGTGTTGCAGATATATGACACATTAGTGAAGGCAACATTAATGCTGAACAATATGCAGAGTTTTGAAGCAACGTACTGTATAACCATGATATACAAATATATTACAATATTTACCATATTATCACTCAGCCTTACGGAACAGTAGGACCCATTAGTGGACAAAGTGATGTGACGTCACACATTAGTTTCTGAACAGCTGTTTTGAGGCCAATTCCATTTTGGAGCCAAAAACAGGATATATTGTACTGTATATTGACCATATTTGGGCAAATGCCAGTGGAGCTACCAGACCATAGTATGTCAGGGGTTTTATGGGTAAGCGAAGGCTAACCACTAGCAAAAATTTCTTCACTTAGTATTTTCAAAGAGAAGTCCAATGTAACTCTATGGGAGTCAGGGCCATTGCCCACAGGTATGACCGCAAGAGAATGAAACTGCCAAACAGTGTGCAGGCTTTTTCCTGCACCCTCTAAACCATTCAACTCTCCAAATGGCATATTTTTATGGGAAAGCCCTTGAGCTGAAGTCACAAAATAAAAAACAATAGCTGCAGGAGACTGGAGGGGGTGGGAGGTAGTCAACAGCTTCCAGCTCAGTACTTGGCTGCAAAGTCTCCACCTACATCTGGGCCAAATTACGCAATGTGGCCTGCCGACCGCATCTGTCTATATGACTAATCACTATGACAGGGCAGGAGTCCAGCAAAGACCGAGACAGACACGTGTGAGGACGAACGCACATGGTGCCTTGATCACCAATGGAGTGCCGTGGACTTTGTACAGACACGACTGAAAAGAAATCTCCCATGTCATAAGTGGTCAGTCGTTTCTGTGTTTATACCTGTTCAGACCGCAGCTAATGATTAATTTCACCATTGACTACTTCCTCTGTAAATTGATCAGAAATTTCTGCAAAGTATAGCCCAAGGGAACATCCATAAATGTCCTGTATTCTCCATAACTGAAATATGATGGAAGAAGAAATAAGGAAATAAGACAACCTAAAAAGCAAGTACAAACAGGGAATTACACAACACTGTCAAATGAGGGTAAACGGACAAAATAACCAACAAAATGAACAAAAATGAAGTTAATAATCGAAGGACTGAGTAAAAATATTATACTGAACAAAAATGAAAAATATGTAGAACAGAATGATGAAAATGAACAAAATAATAAAGTAGACAAAGAAAAATAAACAAAAGAACAAGAACAAAATGAATGAATTAGGCAAAAAATAATCAAGGAAATTAACAAAATTTAACAAAATAAGAAACAAGATGAAAAAAAATAAAGAAAAGAATCAAAAGACTGACCAAAACTGAACAAAAAGATAAACAAAATGAACAAAATGGTGAAAATCAAGAAAAATGACCAGCATAAGCAAGATAATGAGCAAAATTGAAGGAATATAATCAAGGGAATGACAAAAAATAAACAAATAATATAAGAAATCAAAAATAAACAAAAAATAAGAAAATAATCAAATGAATGACCAATGACAAACAAAATGAGGAGTAAAATGATGTCACAACAGAGCCATAGAAGGTCTTAAGGAGTGTCCCGTGCAGTCCAGAAGACCTCAGTCTCCTCAGCGGCTAGAGTCTGCTCTGACTCTTCCTTTTGAGACCAGCTGCCTGATCATCTCTTTTTTAGACTTAAAAGAAACGTTTCTCAGCGTGATGTTAACAAATAAATAAGAGGCTGTTTAGTGATATCCAGTTGTAGCTTGGAAATAAAAACCTGAGTCCTCTTTGTACAACACCAGGACAAGACCAAGTCAAAATACAATGTTTGAGACAAAACCAACAGGGACTGTGAGACTGACCTCAAGAGCTAGAACTATCACAAGTACGAGTAAGCCCAAGATGACAGCCTTAAATGTCATGCCCAAGGATATTCAGCTGATGGTCGTATGACTATAGAAACAAGGAAATATTCATTCTAATGAATGTCAATGATCATATAGTTTTATAGACCATAACTAATCAATTAAAAGGGAAATTGTCTAAAAAGGAAAATTCACTCCTCATTAATAAGGATATTCGGCAAAAACAGCTTACAAACAGTGATCTATTATATACACTATATTATCTATTACACAAATAAAAACCCACTCTAAAGTTTCACTGGCCATCGTGCATTCATTTTTCAAACACATCTTGATGTGCTGTGTAAAGCCTTTTCCAGCACATCCCACAAACTCTCTATGGGTTTCAGGTATGGACCCTGTGGAAGCCAATCCAGGTGTGATGGTGATGTCTCATGTTCCTTGAACTGAATTTAGAAGAAACTGGAGAATTTTGAGGGAAATTCAATGACAAGCTCACAAAAAACCAAAATCAGATCAGTGAGATGCCTTCAGTCCTCACCTTGCCATCAGCTGTGGTGCTAAACAGCCTGACAGTGTGAAAATGCATATATTGTGAAAAGCATACATTTTTAGACCCTGTTATGCTCACAGTGACAGCTACTAATGGACACCATAGAAATTAAGTATATTGCATTCTTTCTTAAAACAGCTACAGGTTAAAACTGCAGCACTACCTCCGACACTGAGCGCGAAGCTACACTAACTCATACAAAGACAGGTTTAGCTGCAGCCGGACTTAGATGCGAAAAAAGTAGTATAGTAAGCATTCACGCCCTGGCACGATAACTTCTTTTGTTATTCAATATATTGTCCTTGAAATGATTGCAAATAATGATAGTTATTGCCATGTTTTTATGCACAGAGGAGGCAGATAGCTGAGATGTCAAAGGTAACGTGCTATATTTTACTGTGACAAAAGTATGTTTTAATACAATATACCAAATACTACCACAAAAACAGAGCTGGTTTCAAAGCCAAACATCACATCTCAGGTGTGGAATGATTTTGGTTTTAAGCTGAATTAAAAGGAGAGCCAATTAACTTAAACAAGCTTAAAGTGTTGCAACAAAAGCTGGCAATACAAGCTCCGCTATCTCCCTCCTCTGTGTGTTGTGAGAGAAACTAACCTTCTCCCACCCCTTAAATAACTTGTTACAGCTGAAACACATAAAGGACTGCAATTGCTATTTCTAAATTAAATCCAGGTTGTGAGCTTTTCTTTGGACGAGCAGTGTATTACTGACACAGAAATGTGTCTTTTCATGCTTGTGGTACCAGTCTGTTGGTCCTGTCCAGGACTGCCTCATTCTGCCTCATCATGTTAGGTTTAGTTTTTTACAGCTGAGGCTGCTCAACCAGACCAGTGGGTACAAACCAGCAGCATAAGAGAGCCAAGCCTATAGAACAGAAATTTCAGCGGTGCGCTTATCTCACCGTAGCCTGGGGCTCCCTTTGGAAACAGGACTGCAGGGGGGGTGGGATTCGGGGGGTGAAGTGGGGGAGCTACAAACTGGCTCCATCCGTTTTAAAATCACTTTCACTCTTCTGGCCTTAGAGGTACCATGGAGCAAACGTGATACGTGACTACAGTATGAGAGTAAATATGGGTAGATTTGTGTAGATTTGCATGCATAATACACTGGGTTTATTGGTCTTCATCTGTGTCATATGTACTATGGGCTAGAGCCAGGCGATGTGGACAAAATAGTATCAAAATAGTGTTCATATCAGTTAATATCTCTAATTATCACAATGCAGTAAGTGTAAAGTAATTTTAGTTTAAAGGCTGATTTTTGGTCCCAAGCAATTATTGAAAAAAATTACAATAAACAACAGAGAATTATTTGTGGGTTAAATTTTGTAGTAAAATATACAAAACACAAAATATGATGTAAAAGATGCAAAAATAAAAATGGTGTTCAAAACAAATGTAAAAGACGTAAAAGATGTGAAATACAAATAGCAAGGAAGATGCTAAAGGTGCAGAAGGACAAAAATTGAAGTACAAGATACAAAATGGTACATAAAAGTGACATAAGAGATTCAAAAACATTAGACAGATGCGAAAGATGAAAACAATGTAAAGTATGCAAAAAATAAGCAAAATAACCTTAAAGAGGCTCAAAATGTGCATGCAATTTATTTTTAAACAGTTCTTTTTAAAGAAAAGACTCCTTTTCTATTGTGTCCTGGCAAAAATGAGACAATAGACAAAAACAGATAAAACAAAGGCAACATAAATCATGTAAAATACACAACTTAAAAAAATGACACAAATGAAATATTACACGAAAGACCAAAGAGATTCCATAGAAAAAGATGAATGACAACATGAAAAAGAAACAACATGAAAGATGCAAGAAGTGAAAAGACAATAGAATTTATTTCTTCTTGGATTTCATATTTTCATTATGGGTCATTCATTTTATTTTCATTTAATGTCATTAATGTCACTGTATGCAGGATATGTGGCTTTAAAGATAACATATGTAACTTTCCTGTTGCTGTGTTTGCAAACAGCATTATTCAAACTCACCCTCTACCCTCTGCTCACAGACAGCGTGAGAGAGGCTCAATTATAGAACCGGCATTAGAACACATCATGGAAGAGAGATATGATGTTGAAGAAACAGGCAGTGCTTTTCTGTACAATCTTTAGCAGGCATAAACTCACCCATACTCACAGAACTCAGCACGATGCTCCTAAGAGAAATATAACCAAAACAGATCACTTCCATGTTTGTCTTGGGAATTGTGAGTCTGAGATGCTTCCACCGCAGTGAGCTGTATGACGCTGTTATTGGCTAGAAACACAAACGTAAGATGCAGATAGATAAACTAACACCAACAAGAACATAACCTCCTTGGCCGAGGTAATGAGCAAAACCTACTTTTGTATCAATACGGAGACAAAAGAAATCATTAAATGTCACCTGTGTATCATGATGACAAGCAATCATTGATTTACTCTTCTGTTAAACCTCTCCAGTCCACCTCTCTGCTGTGCTTCATACAGTAGATCAAAAATCACCCAAAGGTCACCAGTGAGACAATCAATGACATTTGCCATTTGTTCTGTTTGGCCACACCAGTCCAGACAGCACCGATAGCCGATCTGCACTGTTAATGCTGTCAATAAGCAAGCATGCAGTGTAACAGTTATCTTATCAGGCGACACACTGATTACAGTTCAGGTAATGAACGAGGGGCCTCTCTCATTTGTCATGCTTTGTGTGTGTGCAGCAGTGGCCAAGCAAGATGGATAGAAGTGTCTCTTGGACACAAACCTACAGAAGCTGCAGGCCTCTGTTAATTGGAGGAGTAGAATGATAAAGCATGGCAAGCATGTGTGTGGGTGGAAGTCACAGCTACATGGAGGCACGTACAAGGAGACGTTTGTATGTAGTAAACAGTAGTGCAAGGTAATAAAGCACAATTTGTGCATTAATAAAAACAAATGGATCATTTATTTATCTTTGGGTGAAATAATCCAATTGTGATGAGTCTTATATGTTTCTGTTTGGTCATTATTCGGCATAGAGCTGGAACTAACTGCCTGCTGAGCTGAAGAATGACCCCGCTATCGCAATTAGGATCCAGACTGAAAACTTCATTGTTCGCAAGTGTTTTCTTTTAATTGTTTTTTTTTTTTTTTGTATATTTTCTTACTGGAGAGTTTTCTCATTATTTTTCATCAGGAACCATAAATAAATGAATGAATAAATGTGTCTCTTTGGATCTCCACTTCAGAATTTCAAAGGACACATTTTTTATACTGTTTAGTATCAATCAATCAATCAATCAATCAAACTTTATTTATATAGCACCAATCATAATCGTCGATTATCTCAAGGCGCTTCACAATTCAAGGCTGAAATCTTATGACTATACAGAGAGTAAACCCAACAGAACCACCGAGAGCAAGCCA
>JAQQAE010008667.1:0-15067 GCA_029823295.1 Pseudamia nigra | reverse complement strand
GGGAGACTGTGACCTGAAGAATTTGCAGAGAAGCCTCATCAAATATGAGCGGCGCATGGACTTCATTTATAAGTAACAATAAGACGATAATAACGTTTTTTTAAACAGAACGCGTTAACTGTTGCCAATGAAATGGTGAATAAGCTGCTCTGTAGGGTTCATATGTTTCTAAATCTGACTGATGACGTCAGTGCCTCACCTGCCATTAACCTCACCGCACGTCACTGATATCTTCACTTTACAACTGTCTAATAAAGCCAAAAAATTACTTTAAAAAAGATTTAAATGAAAAACATAATCAGGTAAATTAACAACAAACAATATAGCCAATAAATTGAACAAAAACTGAATAAAACAAGAAGCAGAATGAGCAAAAATGAACAAAATAACTAGCATTGGATGAGCAAAGTAAACATCTGGTGTTAATTGCAGGCTTGTATAACTCATATAAGTTTCTCTTCCAAGAAACAAATTAACAGTGATGTAAACAAATTATTGCTAGTGGGGTTACCGAGCTGTATGAATAGACAGTGGATAGACAAAAGTGAAAAATGAGTAAATATTTAAAAGTAAAATTTAAACAAATGAACAAAATATGAAGAAGATGATAAGGAATATGAACAAAATAATTTGTTAAACTGTAACCCACCATCTGTCAGTCAGTGTTACCGTGGCAACAGATGCAACATGTCTAAAAGTCTGACGTATAGCTTTGTGTAGCTTTTTTCCATTTTTGTGACCCATTCTTGGGCCCTGACGCACCAGTTGAAAACCACTGATTCAAAGAACACAGGGGTTTTACTTTGGAAGTGTAAAGCTCAAAGTCCATACTCTAAAGTCTGTGATCACTGGGGGCGTAGCCAGGTCAGGTTTGGCATCTACTAAAGTATCAGTGGGAATGTTTATGAATAGTATTCAATAAACCTGTGTGTCATTCCCTTTCATACTCATCACCATGATGGTATTCTGTCTCTGTCATCATTAAATCTGACATCCAGGTTTGATCTACTCTCATCCTTTCCTGCCTGTCAATTACTTACTCCATTTGACTCTGTGATTTAAGAATAAACAAAACTAAATGCAACAACAAATATCTGAGCTATTCCGAGAAGTACATGATTTTTTTTGCTTACATTAATTCAGGTATTGAATATTTTATTTGTCTTTTATGCCAACGATGCTAAATCTCAAAGTCCTCCAAAATCCTCAGTACTTGTCCTGGCACTCCCCACCAGCAGGTGTCTAACGTACTCGTACTAGGGTCATGTGGTCCAAGCTACACAGAAGCACAATTCCCTGCATTCACAACAGTTCAGCCCAAAGTGGGCTGAGCAGCGCAGACATCTGCACATAGCAGATCACGTCACAATACTATACAACTTTATTGAGTTTGTGCCCTATGTTTGAGTGGTTTTTGGAAACATATAGACTTCTCTTTACTTGTTTTTCTTTAATTCTTTTTTCATTATGTTTTTATTTATATATTTATTATTATATTATTATTATTATTACTTTTAAATATACACAAATACAAACAAACCATGTTGCTTTAATAATGCATATTGCATGTATGTCCATTACTGTATATATCGCTTCTATGTGGCCACATGTCTGTGTCTCTGAGATACCAGTCGCTGCTCTGTTTTTTACACCAATGACCAAAGCACGTTTCAGTCTCAGGTGTCTTACATGATCATCAGTGTCAAATATCAGTGAAAGTGGGTATAATATCTGGATTGTGTACTGTGTCTCTGTCACATGTTCAATGTAAACTGCTGCAAACTACTTTACTTGCTGCTGCCTGCAAACATTAACAGTACAAATATCACTGCATTTCCATAGGGGTCGATTTTAGCTCGTGACTATTGCAAGCATTTCATAAATGCCCATATTTTCTATTTGGATTTATATGGATGGTATCTGACAACGGGGAGTGTAAGACAACCCGTGGATGTCCTGGTGTCAAAAGTACTTTCAAATTCTTCCAATCAGCTGTGACTGGGTGTTCTGCAAATTCCAGCAGACTTGCGTGGGCTCATTAAACATGTTGGCTATTGGGTGGGAAGGCAAATTTGTCCTTCACACAGAGCAGCAGATATGATCAGCTTGTGTTTCCCACAGCGAGCAGCCCGCCTACTGTAAACCTCAGGACTGCACAGATCAGCAAACAGGAGCCTGGAGCTGGGTGTGGTCCCTATGAAAAACCCTGCCTTTGTCTCCATTTTGTGCGCGTGTGTCCTTTTGTGCATGTCTGGAGAAGGATGAAAGACTCTCATATCATGGCTGTTTTCACTGATTAGCTTTTAATTTTGCTGCTTGATTATTCAAACTACCACTTTCATTTTTCTCAGTGCCATTACGCACATGCTGCTGTCATGCGTTCGTGACACTTTATTTTAATACACATAATCACTATTACTGCCAGCAATTCTTTGTAATTTTGTCTAAATTAAACAGACCACATATTGATTGTGTCATGTATGTGTGCCCCCAGGACGTAATGAGACTCAATTTTACTATTATGATATCTTAGAATGATTTTAAAGGTAATTCCAATTACACAGCGACTCAGGCACACTTACCCTTAACCCACTGAAGACTTCCTGGTACTTGTTCGATTTGGGAGACAAGGAGCAATAATTGATGGAGCAGGTTAGCTTACTCAGGTGGTTGGTCTAGCTGGGCTGGTCTCTATAGATAGCACCATACAGCAAGGACACTGCAGAGTTGCTAATGGCGTTTATAATGAGTGAAAGAGGTTTGCTGTGGCTGGCTGAGTGTTGTTTCTTTCCTCCTTTCAGGGTTCAAAAATGATTTTCCTTATATGCTTTTTGAGGTAATGATCTTTAAACCGCTGCCACAGTGTGTTGATCACACTCAGGCTACCTTGCAGCGTTCTGTTAATGTTAGTTTAAAAATCATTACTTTCCCATAAAATGCTGCTAACGTTGTTTTTGTCTAAGACAAAAGGGAGCAAAAAAAAAGCAAACATGCAGGATTACCAAACCAGTTCCGGATGTTGCTTTAGTTTATTTTTTGTTGTTTGTCAGATTATGATGATATACGATTTTTAAGTCTGTGGCGGTCTCAGCATTCTTATAATGAGAGAATAAGAATTATGATGTGAGTGAGACAGGTAAACGCTACGGCAGGTTTTCAGCGTTTCTCCCTTTCCTTTCTAATTAAGTTTGTTTGCTGCTTTGGGATCTGGGGCTTTTTAGTCATGACCACCCACTGGAAATAAAACTGTCATACTTTCTTCAATGCCACCATGTTCATTTGATGAGATAAAAAAAGAGTGTACATAGGTGCAAAGACTTGTTAAGATAAATCTGTCTGAACTCGCCTATTATGTGCCAAGTGGGATGCGGAGATTATCTGCTGTTGACTTGTGGGTTTATCAGCAGTCACATTGCCCTTGGCGAGCCCTCCTGTTGCTCGACTTAAGCACCGCTTGTGGCTATGTTTGTCTTCCTTGAAAAGATATTAGCCTTTATAATTGAGATGGGAGACTTGGCATCCAGGCCTTGATGTCCCATTTCAAGGCTATTCCTTCACACAGCAAATTAAGTTAATTTTCTGAAAGCAGGATAGCAGCTATGGGCATCATGAGCACTCAGCTCTCAATCTCTGTGTAAATACATAATCAAGCTGTCATAAAAATGACAAGCTTGCAAGAAAACCAGACTATTACATACGATTTATCGTAAAATGAAGATTGCCCTGTAATTTAAACAGTTATGGATTTGTCATTGCTGGGACTTGTGTGTCATCAGTCATTAGAAAAATATGGCCTCTGACAGCTCTGTTTTGTTTTTGAAGAAATCTGCAGGGAAGTCAAAAAAATGGACTGGCCAGCAGATGAAAGAAAACACCAAATAGCCTTCCATTGGATAATAATCGTAGTGATTATGTTTCAGCTGCAACAAGTTATTTATCTGTAACTGATGCAGAAGGAGCTTGGTTTTGGATTTTTCCAGTGATTTTTTTTTTCTTCCCTAATGTCATAGACCAAGACGATGCCAGGAATCGTGGGTCAGACTGAGTCAGGAAACATGAAGCAGCATTTACACATGGACTGGTCTCCACAGAGTCCACACCTTAACCCCACTCACCTCTTCCCGTGTACATGCAGCTGTCCATACTCTGAATAGACATGGATTTCCTCCGGTGGCAGATATTGTATTATATGAACGCATCCTCACTCTTTGATACCATCTGGTAAAGATTAGCTTTCAATACATCTTAAAAGTTGTTGATATCCTGTGTTTCTCCCTGTAGTGGCTGAAGTGTTACTCATGTGGCAGGAGCTTATTTCTGATTGTGTCCACACATAAACCGTTTTACTCGCAGATCTGGTGACATTAGGTTCAAGTTATTTGGGTCCAAAATTTTCAAATAGACAAAGAAGCACTCACCTGTGCTGACAAAATATTCAAAAAAAAAATCAGTTACTCAAGATAATGAGCAATACAAATTGATCCTTTTAAATTAATTTGTCCCCATAAATTACTTATTTTACATACTTATTTCATACCTTTCAGTAATCTTGATCGAAAATAATGAATTTAATTTGAAACAGACCATAATTAACATAGCTTCTACACTTCTTTGGACTGGAAATATGGGCTTATCTTTGGTGCATCCATGCCTATATCAGAGTGGATCATTGTCTCTGCTGCTGCCGATCTAATCCTGCTAATGAGATCCATTTTCCAGACATGCCGTATACATGTCCAAAAATCCTTCTAAAACTGGTATAATTTATGCACACAGCACATGTCGTTCTCCACAGGAAAAGCCCTAATTCAGGATCTCCAGCCAGGATTTGCTGTTTACATAACGCCTGTTCAATTCAGATTATTGTCATATTTACAGGCGACTAATGGTGTGCTTGTATGTGTCGTATTGGGAATCCTTGGGATGTGCTGGAGAAGACTTTTCAGAGCACTCTGACTCTCCGTCAAGACAGGATCTTGGCAAAAACACGAATGCATCTATAGGCAGAAATAAATGTTGTGATACTGCATAAATTGTAATGAAAGCTAAAGATGATCCAATGAAATATTACAATATGTGACTCTTTTAACAGTGTATTTTTACATGAACGAGTGGTTTTCATCAGCTCATTAAATTGCAGAAATGATTGTTGTTGATTAGAGTGAACAGAGATATTAGTCAGTATCTCTCTTACCTGATTGTGGGAGGCTTACATAAATGACACCATTATAATCAGGGAAACTACGTAAACTTTTGACTTTTATGTTGAAGCCTGAAACTCTCTCATTTAAGTGTGCAGTTTGACCTGAAAATCACTAAAATCATGCTAGGAGGGCTCTCAGAAAATTTTGCATAACATCTTATGCAACTAAAGCAGATGAGCTGTAGTTTTACATCTTTGTGAAACAAAGAAGAAAACTGTAAGCTGAGCTGCACCGTGAGCTTGTCATAATATATAACTGTCAATTAAACTAGGAGACATTTAATCACAGTACACTGTTTAAACTGAAAGCACAGGTACAGTAAATTGAATTATAATGCACATTAAAGTGATTTCCCATGAAATGACAGACTAAAGATTTTTCTCATCCATTGGTGTGCTTTGATCATTGATTTCTCAGTTGTAACAGTATTTATGTTTAGTACATGCAGATGAAAATTTAAGAAAGGTTTAAAAAAGGTAAAAAAAAAAAACTCTTCTGATTCAGTTTCAGTTTTACTGCTGCTGTTTCTCTAGGTTTAAAACACTTGGTTTGGGTAAAAACGGTTGGTGAAGGTTAGACACAATGAGCACAACAACACACAACATTAAATGCAATCTGTACCCTTGTTTCTCATGTGGATGTCTATTCGTTAACCATTGCCACCTCAGCCAACCCCTTCTAATAATTTTCCCACTTAATAGCACAACTTGGCTAATATTTAAAATTTCTTACATATGAGTACAGTACATAAGGAGATACCTGTGTTGTGTGTATAAGTTTTTCTTTTATATGGTATTTCTTTTCACTAGAAAGTCAACAACATCCAGCAAAAAATGTTTACATACTTGGTGAATAAAGCTGATTCTGCTTCTGACCCGGACATATGTAGCATTGAGTGGACGTGTATACACATAAAATATCTCCAATACAAAGAATGAGTGTTTTGATCATTAATTCTAACTATGCTAACTTTATCAGTTAGCAGTCATTTTACAGTGTTGCTGGTGTAAGCACTTAACAACAAGTACAGTCAGTAAAAACTATGTTCTATTAAATAAATGGAAGTCACAAAGTTCAAACTCAGTCTGACTCCACAGGAGAGTGGAGCTATCATACAGATCTGTCAATCAAATCCCAGCATGGCAAAGATTTATGACCATTCGTCATAATGTATTCATGACAGAGCAAAAATGTAAAGATGAATCACCAGGTCACTTTTTAGAATTGAGACAATGATGACTTGTAACAAATATTAATTCAGAGACATCCAGTGTGACTTTATGGGAGTCAGGGCTTCTTGGAGCCCATTGAACAGTGCTCCGACTTCGAGTGGTTTTCCCATGGGCCTCACTGCACAGGGTTGGTGCTTGCCCACTGAATTCAACTTGCTGGAATGAGAATAGATTGAATGATACATAATACACTTGTTCCTCATAAGTCTATTTATCTGATGTTTATGGGGTTGACAAGACAAATTGTACTGGCAAGTACACTTCTTCTGAAAAAGGTAAGAGACCCTCTCTGTCCCTTAATGAGCACCTAAGAGATACACTTTGCAAACCATTAAGGAAAATTAATTGTATGCATACAGCTCAAATTAAGGAGGTATGCAAGTCATTGACCGATCCTGCTTTCACTCCAAAAACATTTTTATTTTTCACTTACCTCAGCTGGATAATTTAATGAGATGTAGTAAACCTTTCGGACAGCTTGATGGCAGCTCACAGATAAAGCTGACGCGTAGAAACTGAAAGCTCCTTCCTGAATATTTAGAGTCACAGGTGTAGGGTATCATTTGTGCATCAGTGGCTGATTGTGTGAATATTTGTTATCGAGAGAAAGCAATAAAAATAAGGTAAGAATGGATGATCATGAGTGACAGAATGATAACATAATGAATGACATATATACGTATGTAAGCATGCAACACATTTTGCTGTACATTTGGTGAATTGAGTGAATGAATGGAATATTGTTTTAGTGTCTGTGTCATATCCTACATAATACATTTTAACAGCACTTTAACTCCTGCACTTTATGCACTTTATATAACATTTATTACAGCTGTTCTGCACTTTTTCCTCGTAGATAATTTTGTTGTTAACATATGTTTTGCTGATGTGTCGCATTTGTAACCTGCCAAGGGAATGCATATGCAAATCAGCAGTTATGCTAATAAACATTAGATAAAGAAATACCAAGGGGCCCCAAAATCTACGCCTTCGAATAAATTTATCCGTCTTTGCCATCTTGGTCTTACTTAAGCAGTGAATCAAACATACAAGTGTGGGCTCTGTAGCCTATTATCTGTTTTATCTCTGCTTTGCCAGATTCTAAAATACTTGCCAGAGACAGCATTTGTCTCACCCGTATTCCATTTGGTGCCAGTGCTGGCAGTTCTGTTATGAGGGCACTGGAGCTGTCCAGAGGACCACTGCAGTCCTTTTTACACCAGACAGATGGATGTGAGTGAGGACGAAGATTACGCCAACCAGTGGTCGATAAATGGCAGATGGGTAGGAACTCGTGAAGCATCCCATTAGCAGTGTGGTATAATGGTTATCATCCTAATTGCTTCTTCACTTTAGAACTGGATGTTTTCATTCTTAGCTGAAGAGGAAACGACTGACGTTGATGTTCAGTGACTGTGCAACTCTGCTCATTTGGATGATATGGAAAAAACAGAAGAAGGAAAATCTGTCATCAGCTTTTAACTGACATATATTTAAATATCCTTTTGGATTTCTTATTCAATTATGTTTAAATTGTCAGGGGCTATGGGGAAATGATAGCCCACTGATGTTGAATAATTAGATTATGACAATAATAGGATTCAATATATTTCTTTGTCCTCTGTGGCAGATATTTTAATAGGAGTTGAGACCCTACCAGGCCATTAGCCAGATGGGTCAGAGCAACTTAATCTCCAAACAATGTCTTCAATGGAGCAAATGACCTAATTAGCTTCATAATACAGGATATACCACATAGAGAGCCACAAATGAAGAAATGAAATGAAATTGTACTCCATTAGGTGTAATTAGACTTGCATATTTGAGGTTATGACAGCAAAACACACTTGAACGGAGCAGAGTGACACACCCCGTCAAACAAAACACTTGTCACTGTCATTTCATGAATTCAGACAGAAACGTGTGAGTGATTGAAACAGATCTCTTGAATTTTCAGGTGAAGATTAAGGCTGATGAAGATGTGATAACCTGAAAAGTTAACCTCCACTCATGTTTTTAATGGCTTTTAAAGCACTCTTCTTCATAAAGTAGCTCAAGCCCCTGCGGGTTCCTGCTCATTTGAAGATGTAACATGGATCATTTGCTTAGAGATATGACTAATTTGCTTTTATTTACTGCTACTCAGTCTGTTGTGACAAGCTGTTGTGGTGATCCAGGAAGTATATTATAATGGACTTGGAATGGCGGCAAAAATGTCCTTGTGTGATGGGCTCAGATATGGAGCAGACGGCACAACTGGCTTTATGTTGACTCATGAAGCAATTTATTTTTATCGCAGAATATTTTCATTTTTTTAATACACGTGGAATAAAAGATAAAGGTCAAATCTTTCATTCTGTGTGATGGTTTGTACTGTGTTGCTTTAGATTGCTTGCACTGTTATGCCATCTGTTGCAGACAGCTACAATCACCTGTCATGCTTCGTCTCTGTGTTTTTAGTGCTTTTCAGTAACTTACGTACAGAGTCTTGTCACTGGTGCGTCAACATGACCTTTGCTTATGAATCAGTATCAGGTTTAAGGGCACATACTAGTATTCGTCCTTTTTGCAACATTCTTGTGTTTTTTCACCATTCTATTCAACATTTTAACTTTGTTATAGAGGACTAGGCACGGTTGGGGCTGGTGTAAACATTTTCAACCTTTGTGGCTGAGTGATGAGCCTAATGTGGAAGGGTCAAAATTGTCCATTAGGGGCTACTGTAGTTCCAAAAGGGAGTCAATCCCAAGGATGTTTTAAGAACAGCATACGATACGGGCACAAGTTGTATTTCTGTCTCATTTAGCCCATTGTTCATGCGCACTAGGGCTGATGTGTGCTAGTGCTTTCTTAAGTGTTAAGGGTGCTTTTTTGTGGACGATTTAAAACATTTTGAATTTCACGCTACAAAAACTGACCCTGGATACTTTTTTGGATTTGAAGGAGTCCTCTCAGCAATTTTATCTATGTCTCAATGTCTAGACTATGAGGTAAATGGCTACTGGGGGAATTAGCTTCAATTCTGAGCGCTCATCTGGGTTCATGTTCTCATTACACTTCCATGGTCAATCCCTATGTGGGTCGTACCATACTAATACAGATGGCTCCTGCATGACCCCTTCAGATTCAGCTGGAATTATCACAGTATCCACAATATATTTAATGAACCACAGAAAGCTCATTTTGCTCATTTTGTAACCATTTTTTGACACAGAAGGATTCATGGTTTAATGTTTATTTTAAATGAATTTATTCAAATGGCCACGCTTTCATCAACCAAGTTACTGTATCTCATATGGTGTTATGAGTGGTCAAGGATCGCCTAAAATTAAAATTTTCAAGTATTTATCTTCCTGTATTTATAAAATAAATCATTAATGCAGGGTAATCATGCTCATTTTTATTTCTCTTTATCCTAGGCATTAAACTGATCATAGCTCTGTTTATCAAACTTATATATTTCCAAGGATACATGCTATTCCAAAGATGCATGAAGTTGGCCACAGAGAATATCACAGTTAAAAAATTTCAAAGTTTGACGTGATGCTGTGAGACCATGAATGCACATGGCAATATTATAATAATTAATGTTTTCAACAGAGCTGGTATGTGTCTCTAAACCGTGAAGTTTTTGTTCCTATACTGTACCTACATCAAAAATAAAGTTATGAGGGTTCAAAAATGACAGAAAAAAATTACGCAATTTGAAGCCCCAAATATGAACACACACTCCCCAGTGGTCGAAAACAAACAGGATGTGAGTGCAGTGACTCCAGTCAACTTATTATTGGTAATGGGCACTTAACCTGGTTTTTACAACCACCAGACAAACACAGATTTATGTAAAGAAGAAGCAGGAGCTAATCATGTGTGCTGGTACAGCTCTACTAACCAGTACACACAGGTTAGGTTATGCAACACTGAGGTTATGCAAGAGGCATAATTCATTTTCCTACAGCGTTTATGTGTAACCTCATTTACTTTTTCTGCTTACTTCTTTCATGAAGCTCAAATCTGCAACAATGTCTTACTGATGTGATTTTGTTTTTCTTTGAAACTAAAGCCGCTGTGCCTCATCCCAGAATTACACAATGTGTGCTGACAATGTGCCTGGCACAAGCAGCTCAGTTTGTCTGCATAAAGCAAAGTCCAGCACTTTCGTGTATTCCCATAGGATAGAACGGGTCACAAAATTTGATTGGCAGTCTGTGAAGTTTGAATTATGCTGTCAACTACACCTATGTTATGTCTATTAGTCAACAAAGGCATGGCTCTTTGTAAGGATTGTGAAGTTGCATCTATTTATATGTGAATTTATTTCCAGCTCATGTGATGCATATTGCTAACTCAAAAACAGCATCTGTTTCCACATATTAGACCTCAGTCGTTCTTCTGCCAGGTGAAAATGTATTAAAAGATGTGAAAATCATTACAGCTGAAGAGACACCTCAGTGACTGAGTAGGCTGTGGTGAGACAATGACGTCATTTATATGACTTCGGGCTTGTAATCACACATTTAGTAATTTGTTGTGATTGACAGTCATCATTTATGTAAATTATAGCATAATTCAATCATTGGTATTTCGCTGTGGCGACTCCTCAAGGGAGCAGCTGAAAGGAGGAGAAGAAGAAGAAGAAGAAGAAGATGGCATAATTCAATCAGGATAAAGTATATATATGCAGAAGATTTGTCTCTTGCCTTAGACTGTAACTGGTGACCTTTTTTATTTTCCAAATTAGGTCCCATGGGGCAGTACTTTGCCTCTGTATAACAAACACAATAGAATATTCATTATGTTGTCATCAGATTACTAAATATACAGAAGATGCATTGAGGTCACTTTTTAATTTGATCCAACCAGTCTTAAAGTCAAATGTATCTTCAGATGGTTTAAGCGCCAACCAAAAACAAAACTGATCCAATGACTAGGTTGTCTTTATTTGGGAAGTAGCACAAATATGAGCCTCAGATGATATTACTTTTCTGTCAGATACACAGAACTATGTGAACCAGTGTAACATTTTCCAGATGAGAGGGTGATTTACTTTCAGCTGTCATCCAAATGAGGTCAGCTGTAAGTCAACTGCAGTTATCCAATTATAACACCGGAGCTGCTACAATATGCACCTGTTTTGCAAATCCTGGGATCACATATAAGCATCAAATATAATAAATGAAGATAATGTACATGTGCAGAGCTGCGAATGTGTGTTTGCAGCTAATAATGGTGCACCACATGAGCAGATTCTTTCTGACAATGGTTATGTGTTCTGCGTATGAGCTTTGAGGATGGTGTGAATCTTTTACACTCACCTAACAACCACCTACAGCCTTGTTTGACATTGCCTCACACAAACCGTTGTTTGTCATGAATGAATCATGTTTCTCAGGGAAAATAGTGACTACTGTATGTTTGTGAACCATTTTAGAAAAGACATTATGAGGCATTGTAAGCAGCCGAGATGTTCAGAGTAGGTACTGTTTCCAGTTGAAGTGGCCATTGTCAGATGGTTTATTGTGTCCCTGTGGCTGCTTTTGTTGTTTGTCTCACACTGTGTCTTTGAAGCTTTAACACAGAAGGCAAAACAGTTATTTTATATATGCTAAATAATCATTAGCATGAAATAGGTCTGAAACATAGCAGTGAGATTGCTGAAACTACTGTACATATTCATATAGTCATGGTTATGTTCAGTGGGTAAAGTTCTACAAACCAGATGGTATGTTTTTTGTTAACATTTTAAAATTTTACAGGATTAAAGGCAAAGTGACATGTAGGTCATTCAAATGACATGTTATTAGAACAACTCTTTCTCTATATAGATCATTCATAATCTTTTCTCATGACGTGTCAAAGAGTGGATGAATTGATTGTGCAGACAGATGAGTCAGTCGGTGAGTTTGCTGCACATCTGGACTGTGATCACAATGCAGGTGACACTTGATCTGAAGATGAGATGGGTGGAAGCCTACACTGGAAGAATTTTCTCTCTGTATCTCCAGACGGAATTTGAGAGTTGGCAGAAATGCCTTGTTTGTGGTGGACATTACGTTGACTAGTACCCATTGTATCGACTAAAGTTTTTGGAGCGTTTTAATGAATGTTACTGGTTGCCTGTTGTTTGTCCAGTGTCTGTGTTGTTTGTTGCTCCATCGCTCCTCTTTTCTTTTGTCTCTCTTCTGGTCACGAAGTGGCCAAGGCAGATGGCCGCCGACCCAGAGCCCTGGTTCTGCTGGAAGTTTTTCTCTTCCGTTAAAATAGATTTTTTTCTCCCCTGTTGCCCTGAGTCTGATCTCTGAGACTCTGCTGGGTTTCTCTCAATATTGTCTGAAGATTTCGGTCTTGTGAAGCACTTAGAGATAATCTGGGATTATGATTGGCACTATACAAATACAGTTGAATTGAATTAAATTGAATTGAAAGCTTTTTGTATGCAATTAAGTCGATGTAGAAATAGTTGTTATACCCTCAGCAGCCACTGAAGAGATTTTGGCTCCAAAATGTCTTGACTTCCTTAGATTTACACTGGGCTTTGTTCTAAAAATCGCCTGTGCAGCCACAGCACAGCAGCAAGAAACAGCCGGTGAAATCAAGAAAAAAGCAATAGACATCACAGAAATATCACGTACTGCAGCCAATAAGTTAGATTTGGCTACAAGTTTAAACACTTCCACGTAAATGTAGAGGCATGTGCATATGAATGGTGTAATATTCTCTGTGTCTCTGTGTGCGCGGCTGCCTGTGTGTATTTGTGTGTGTGTTGGGGAGAGATTGAGAGAGAGAGAGAGCGAGACAGAGAGAGCAGATGCCTGGCTTCCAAAGGGAAGAGAGAAAAGAGACAGCGGGGCACACGGAGGTTTTAAAACACAATATTTCTGCCCAGCATTGACTGAAAAAATGGGTTGATCACTTGTACACTGTACTATGGCACAATTACATTCAGGCATTGGAATGCACAGTGTGCGCTGGATTCAGGTGTCTTTGCATTCAAAACAGTCGTTCAGTGTACTGTGCCTTTACCTTCACATGCTTCTAAAATCACACAGTCTACGCCAGCCTTTAAAGACCAAGATAGAAGAGTTTGTGGGGTGTCTGACTCCCATATTTATTTTGCTTTTCAAACATATTCTAGTGGTTAGTGTCATAAATTTGATTAAAGTGTTCATTTATCATTTGCACTGATGAAAAAAATTGCTAGTGATTTTGCAAATAATATCAGCAAATAGGAAAGCTTTTTAACTGTGGATGCCTATTTTGGTCTTTGACGGTTAAGAGGAAGGAAATGAATGAACAAATGTCACGTAGTTTAAAAAAAAAGGTCTACCCACTTTGGCATTACTTTTGGTACAGCCTTTGTAGCAAAGTGGTCTGCTGCAACAAAAAAATTCATTTGAGCAGAGAACTGTAATTTTGTATAATTTTTCTTGAGCATTTGCACCTTCACTGTAGATTAAAAACACTTGAAGTACTGTATTTCTGAGCACATTTTATTCTTTGTGCTATTTTTTTCTGCTCCTCTTATACTTTGACTGACAAAGACAAACTCACATCATGTGCTAGTATTTCTCTCTAATACTGAGAGCACATGCTGGTCACATATTCATTGCCTTTAGGCATACATGTAAGTGGGAGTGATTGTCTGCCATAGCCTTGTGATTAACTGTTGAGCCATCTATTGCATTTCCCTGCCTTTCCCTGCTATGATTATCTCTGTGACCCTGAATAGCAATAAGGGGTGAATGAATTATTTATTTTTTTATTGTTCATTTTCCCATCTGATTGAACTGGAAATCTCCTATAGACCTATAATTCATTTTATAAGTCATGCATCATCATCCTCACGGTGAACAATGGTGGTCTGTTTTTGTCCCATCAGCCGAGCGGATGTCAGCGAGTCCTCAATGGGCAAGTCAGCCTCTGGGATGTTCTCTGTTGATTTCAGCAGTAGGATGTGCTATTTTATTGTGTAGTGGAGGTAGTGACCCTGTTGTCCAAGCTTTTTTACTCTTTTAATTTGAGAGGAGAAACAAATAGCATGCAGAGAGTATGTGTAGGTCTTAAAAAGGTTTCAGATGTCAAAAATAAGGCCTTAAAAGAAATTAAAAACTCATAAATTTGAATTTGCTTGGTCTTACTTGGTTTAAATGGACCTTAAAGGACAGAACTGTAGAGTTGTTTTTGAGTCTTTTGTCCAGTTTCTGGGATTTACATATAAATTTCTTTTCAGCACTTATGTTCATTTTTGGAATTGATTTCTTTTTTGGTACCGACTTCATTTTCTGATTAACTAATTCAAAAAAATAAAATCATTATGATGCTCGTTCAGGTCACATTCAATGATATAAGGTCTTTTGTCTTTGGAAACAATGGAACAAACACCTCTTTGTGAGAGTGATGTCACAAGTGACTAATTTTTACTGTGCTATGCTTATTTATTATATTCCTTTTTATGCTGCTATGAACCTGAAATAAAGTGTATTAGTTTCTTGATTATTTTCCTCAGTTATTTTTCATATTTGTTCATTTTCTTGATTTATTGTATTCATTCTCATCCTTATCATATTCATTTTTGTTATTTTTGATTGTTTGATACTTTACGGCAGCAAACTGAGCTCGCGCTATGTAGTT
>JAQQAE010008666.1:0-15067 GCA_029823295.1 Pseudamia nigra | reverse complement strand
AGCTCGCGGCTCGCCTCCTCTAGCGGCTGTCAGTGTGTCAAACACCCTATAGTCGAATTTATTCAAAATACAAGTCGTTCCAATGTATTTGTCGCTCCCCTCGCCAGACTATGCAAAAAACCGTGACTTTTAATCAGGAAAATATGGTACTTATTTACTCTTCCAATGCACAAAACAACTGGTGGTGTAAAGCACATTAAGAAGGCAAGAAATAACACAGCTGTGATTTGAAAACGATGTCTGGTGTCATGAATACAATGAAAGAATGCCATGAGTGTGCAATGCTATCATCAAACCTAAATGTGGCTACTTTGGACAATCTAAAATGTAAAATCTAAAATTCTGGGCCATGTAACACTTTTTGGATGTCTTCAGTATTAATGTACAATGTTGACAAAAATAAAAAATAAAGAAAAAACACTGAGCGAGAAGGTGTGTCCAAACTTTAGACTGGTCGAGTGTATATTTCATAGTGCCTCAACCCTCAATCAATCAATCAATCAATCTTTATTTGTATAGCGCCAATCATAATCGCCGATTATCTCTAGGCGCTTCACAATTCACCCTGTTTATTTCAGCTGTTTAATGTAGATATTCAATATTTTTTGTAACCATCTTCCTGTCATCCCAAACTTCCTGGCTGTGTTTTGGGAAATATAGACTGTAAAAATGTCAAAGCATAAAATTAATGTTTTCAGTGTTTATCTTATGTTTACTTTACTAATGGTATGGCCTATCTCTGTATGAAGAATCTGAAACTATGTGAGTTCCCAGTGACGGTTCATTTCTCATGACGGGAGAAAATCCTCTCCCACGTGCCCTTCGGGATCAACAGACATCTATAAATCTTTGCATCATACGAGGATGGGAAACAAATTCAGTGTCACTGCAGTGTCGTCTGTGTTTAACCTGCATTCATCTTGATAGATTTGAATTCCAAGGTGAGAGCAAATCTTGGGTTATGACAGACTTTTATTTGCAGGTGAAGGTGGAACATAAAAATGTGTTTACATTAATCAGTGTGACAGTGAAAGAGTGGAAGAGCAGTTTGACATATGAGGAACAGGATGTGAGCGTGTGACCTCTGACCCCCTTCAGCCCCTTGATGTTACAGATGTAAACATTCCGTGCCACAGCCCAGGACTAATGGACTGGTTTTTAAATCATAAGCACACAACACAAACAGACCATGAACACATAAACAGTAAACTAAAAATGGCACAGAATCTATAGCAGGCTAAGAAATGTCTTATTTGTATTGTGGACAGTGAGAGATTTATATCAGTCCTGCAGAATTAAGTAAAGTACTTCAGAGAAGATAAGTGTTTGAGTGATTGGTCACAGGGTTCACATTTCATCTAATCTCATTGATTTTAGGGAACCTCAAGATACAAATGAAGAAAAAAAGTCTGTCTCCTTGCCTCTGCCTTCTCCTGTTGTGCTCCCTCTTTTTTGCTCCTTGTCAGTCACTTACCTATCAGAATAGTAGTTTTCAGTCATGTGACTGGTGCAAAACCCTAAAGGGAAAACCAACCACCTTCCAACATGACCCACAGCACAGCCCTGTCAACTTTTCATCAGTTAAAAGCCTTAGATATTTTCGATCACCTCTCAAAGGAACAAAAACTTATGCGCTCTCAGTGCTCGAGACAGCATTTCAATCACATGAAGCTTTAAAATCCAACTAAGGATTCATTGTGCTCTACGTTAAATTCATATTAGCATACAGAAGAAACAAAGCACTAACACTGGAAATCACAGGGGCAGTGTAGCCAAAAATCCCCAGATTGTCATATAATTGGTGAGATAAAGCAAAGAAACAGACGGCTGACAGACCACTACTGTTCAGAATGCTGCCTACACTTTTATGTTTTTCTTAACAGCTTGCTCCACTGTCAAGCTTTGAGCGTTGTCAAACCTTTTTTCACTTTCAGTTGCCCTCATCTGGATGTATTGCTCAACACTGACGGCAATGCAAAGAATGTACACAAGTATTGGATCAGTGGCAGTTAGATTGTTTAAAAAGCATGCATGGAGCAGAGTGAAGTAGAGGGAGCAGAAATGAGCATTAAGTTGTCCACTTTGGTGATGTTTACATGTTATACTGTATATAGTGTCTTGTGGAAAATCAGTTCCCCTATGGTGCTACGACACTGAAAGTGTAAAAAAAAAAGTACTGCAGTAAGATATTTTTGATCTGGATGAGTTAATAACACTTCATCTGGTAACATAAATAAAAAGAATCTACAAGGTGAGTGTGAACCAGTATTTACAGTCTGGACCACTGGCGACTGGTGGAGTCAGTTTGTATAGCCCCTTCACACCGTAGGGTCTCTTTGTAGTTCCTATAACCTTTTCCAGGCATTTAAAGAATGTATAGTTAGGACTAAAGGTACAAAATGTGCCACCACCCCCAGCCTGAAGAGTTGATATGAGGTAGGATTGATTGAAGCTTTCATGTTGCTTATGCCAATCATGCCAAGCATCCAAATGTTGCAGTGGAAATTGAGACCCACTAGACAAAGCAGCCCTCTATTGACCACTATTACTGAGTCCATGTGTATTGTAATTTTAGTATCACCATGTGTGATCTGCTGCTGCTGTTTTTCATCTGCTTCAAGGTTTGACATGCTGTATGTTCATAGATGCTCTTCTGCGTCACCCAGCTGTAATAAGCGCTCATTTGAGTTCCTGTTGCCTTTCCATCAGCTTGAACCAGTCTGACCATTCTCCACTGTCCTCTGACATGAACAAGGTATTTTCAACCAGAGATCTGCTGCTCACTGGATATTTTTGCTTTTGCAGACTATTCTCTGTAAACCTTAGAGACAGTTATGTGTGAAAATCCCAGTAGATCAGTAGTTTGCAAAATACTCAGACCAACCCATGTCGCACCAACAAATATGGCAAGTTCAAAGTTGTGTAAATCACCTTACTGGTACTTCCCCCTTCTCATGCTCAGTTTAAACCTTAGCAGGTTGTCTTGACTGTGTCTACATTCCTAAATGTACTAAATTGCTGCCATGTCATTTGATGAGTAGATATTTACATTAATGAGTTGTGTTAAAAAGTGTATCTGATGAAGTGGCGTGTGGGTGAAATTAAAGATAAAGAATACAAAAAAGGCATATAAGTAAATAACACCACATTCTGTGAGAGCTTGAAAAGTATGTGCACACAACAGACCAACAAAGCAACAACTGATTTGTCCTGAGCATGACTATAATGAATACACCAAGGATCACAAAAACAAGGTCTCACCAAAGTAGAACAGGCCAGTGCTGCATCATTGCCTGTGTCAATGCCTCTTTCTGAAGGCTGGGACGAGAATGGCAAACAAAATGAAAAATATGTTTTGCACATGTTTTGCCATATTAGAATGATTGCCCTCCAGCAGGGCTGAGCACAAACTAAAACACAAACACCATATCAGCACATGAGCAGACATGGATGTTACATATTGAAGCATTAAATTAAATGATTAGTATGAGCGGTTGGCACACATCCATTCATATCATGACCTCAACGCCTGGCTGCAGGACACCAAGAAGCAGATGAGCAGTGGTGATGTAGGCCACGACAATATTTTCTGTACAATTTCTGACCTACTTATTCTATAGAGGTTGATCGTCTAGTGGCCCTGAGGGTCTGTTCTTGTTGGATGTTGTTTTTTCCAGTGTTTCCAGTGTTCCAAGTTAATTAGTCAGGTTAGTTCAGGATAAAAAACCAGTCTCCTCCTTTGCTCTCTCAAAGCTCTCACTGACACACTTCTTGAAAACAAACACCCTTCACAGCGTTGACATTCCAGTAGTATTCCCAGAGCAGAAATCTCTCTGCTCCATTGTGAAATCCAGTGAGCAAAAACACAAAGCCCTGAATTTCACAGATTTCTAGGTCAGTCAGAAGGACAAAACAGACACACCCCAATATAGGACTTGGTTAATATACCCTTTATCTGACAGAGTAGTTAAAACATTCTTGAGTCTGTAAAACGGTCACTTTTTGTATACACTGTGTCTACTAGGACAAACAATTAGGGACTATAAAGGTCATAAATAACACATAACTAATCAGCCCCAGCTCTGCAAGTCATAAGTGGCTGTAAGAGTGGGTGAGGGGGCCTCTATTTAACCAATTTTAGATCTTCTGTCATTAAATCATGTGATGTACAGTAAGTGATGGAGAGACTGAAATTGAGATGTAGGTTAAAGTTAGCCATGGCAGTCCATCTGGTGCAGCTGCTTATTACAACTAGATATACAGTATGTTCTGTTGTTGAGTAGCGGTCATGTGACACAGCATCCATCCATCCATCCATTATCCATCCAGCCCACGCAGACATGGGTTGGACAGACATGCAAACTCCATACAGAAAGGCCCCACCGGCTGGTCAGGACCTTCTAGCTGTGAGGCAAGAGTGCTACCCACGGCACCACCATGTCGCCCTATGGCACAGCACTGGTTCTTAAATATTGTGGTTTTAGTTTTAAAACCAAACTTACTCTAAGCCTCCACTGAGAGAAATGTGACGCTTATGAGTGCTTGGTTAAAATGTTCCTGGTACTTGATGTATATAACCGACATTAATGGCCAAAAAGGAAGAATTGAGAATGATTGAAAATTACTGTAGATTTATTTGCAGTTGTATTTAGGGATAGAGTCTATTTCTACTTCTTATAGAAGACAACTCAAAGTGTTGCTGTAAGTAAAATAAATACTGTATACTCAAACATACTGAAAAATAAAAGCACAAAAAAGAAATGAGAGCAAATGTACTTTGTTGACTCCTTTAATTTAGCATGTCTTGCCAGGTTGTTCTTGGATAAATGCCTGCGTTCTGAAGCCTGGTAATAGCAGTGTAATAAATGACAAAAACATCCCAGAGAGCCTTTTTGAAGTAACAAGGGATTCAGCACTGTGAGAGAATGAGCTGGCAAAACGAACAATTTAAGAACATTTTCTCTGTGTAAAATTGAAAAAAATGTCAATTTCATTTCCAGTGTTTATATTATTAAAAGTGTCAAAGAATTTGAAAAAAATCTCTGTACACAGTACTGGGTAAGTCTGTTCCTGGGGTCCTCAGATGGCACCACACTAAAAATAGACATGGTTCAATGGCCATGGATCACATGTCAGGAACAATCTCTAAAACCACTGTCTGTGAACAAATGCTGTATAAGCTGAAACTCTCCCATCCAAAGAGAAAACCCTACAGAAACCAGGTCCAGAACCACCATCACCTTCTCTTAGCCTGATATCATTTAAGCTGCATAAAGATGAAGTGTAAAACTGTTCTGCAGTCTTAATGAGTCCAAATTTGAAGTGTTTTTGGAAATCATGGACACCATATCCTCCAGGCTACAGAGGAGAGGGATCATTGCGCTTGTTATCAGTGCTCGGTTAATCAACATTAATGCTGAACAACATATGCAGCAACATACATCATCCTTTTCAGGAAAGGTCTTATTTATTTCGGCAAGGCAAAGCCAAACAACATTCCACACATATTCCATCAGTATGGCTCTGCAGTGATAAACTGGCATGCCTGCAGTCCTGAGTTGTCACTTATTGTAAATAGCACATTATACATCACACAATACAATCATGGAGACTGCACAGTTGAGTATCTGAAATCCAGCTGAACACCGCCTTCAAAATGACATTGTTTGATAAACATGACCCTGACCCAACTGTTCTGAAATGTACAGCTGGCATCAAATTCAAAACAAGCATGTCATTTTCAAAAAGACAAATCAATTTCTTAGTTACATATTTGATATATTGTCTTTCATTTTCAATTAAATGTGGGGTTTCAATGTTTCGCAAATCGTCACATTCTGTTTCTATTTACATTTTATACAGCAACTTAACTCTTTTGGAAACAGGGCTGTATAACAACAAACCGTATTTGGTCAAAAGTTTAACAGATGGCAGTTTAAATGTTTCCACCTCTCCTTACTTGGGTGCAATATAGCAAAATGTTAGTGGAGTTTTTTTTTTTTTTTTTTTTCTGTTTCTAAGCCATTGTGACAAATTGTTTGAAGGGCTTTTTCACCCTTGGCGTCATTGGCTTTATACAGGCTGTGTGTCTGAGCCCACCTCACCTTAAAGTGGGTCAGGGTTTGGTGCATTAAACCATTCAACATGATCACACATATCAAATATAGTAAATACTTTATGTCTTATTTAGTAGTTATAGTGCTTAATTAATGTAAATAGATCCCCGATGTCTTTTGCATTTTACTTATGTTTTTTAATCTCCAAAGTCTTCAAGTATTATTTTTTTCCTACAGTAAAACACTTCATCGTATATCAGAGGAAATTTAATGTGTGGAACTGTGAAAGAGAAGCAAATTAACAGTCTTAAATTGTGTTTTCATGCACTTGTTTCTGTTCAGACTGTTATTCCACCTGCAACGCACTCTGCACCCTACTCGACATTAAAACACTGTCTGTAAAACGCATGGCTCTAATATTACATCTGCTGTTTGTACTCTGTGTCCATCTGTGTGGTGGCCTTCAGTAAAATGTAGTCTGAAAGTGACACCACTTACATGATTGCAAATGATGTAAATAGTTTTGTTTGAATTGTAACTGATATGTAGTAAAGCAACATATACTGCACTCACTTATCTCGATGGGACTCATTCTCTGTCTATTAGTGATTGGTGTTTTAGCTTTGTCGCACAGAAAAAATAAAGAAAGAACAAATCAGTGCAGTTCAAAGGTGAAGTGAAAAGGTAAAGATGAAGAAATAGTTCTAATGAAAGTTAAAAAAAAAACCATAAGTGCTAGACCAGTGGCTCCTATTTTGAGACGTGAATGAATTGACAAATTAAAAAATTAAAAATTAAAAATTTTGAGCTGGGGAAACAACTACAAATTTTTTTTTTGTCCAGTTTTACCCACATTCCACAGTTGGGCAAAGTGTGCACCAGTCAGCACTGGTTGAGGACAGGCAGCATGGCTAGTTGGCACAGAAACGTGTGTGAGGTGAACAGACCCGACCAGACCTCAATCACACTCAGTCAATTATGGTTGAATTTTTTTGAGCCGACTCCGGACAGCTCTTGTGTGAAATGATTGCTGACCCAACTGCAAACATGTGATACCAGCAGCCAATGACAAAGAGTAGATGAGACACCGAAAATAGCGGAGACGAAGATGACAAAAAGTAGCGGGAATATGGAAACAAATGTAGCAAACCATATCATCATCTGCCTCCTCCTTGTGTCTCCAAATCAAATTTTCACTGTAGTATTTAACCCTGGCTCATTACTAGTCCTCCACTCCCAAAATTATTTGATTAAATTTTATTCTTTGCCCCAATGAATGAAGCACGGGCAGTAAAAAAGGCAGACAGAAGGACAAATCAATATAGGCCACCTGCTCATTGACTGAAGAATATGCTGTGTCATGTAATTAGCAGACTTTAGGGTCAGGAAAGAGTCGATTTGCCTATGAAGACATGTCATGAAACTGTCCTTGGACTTGACCCAGACAAAAAGTGTGTGGAGTTCAACTTTTTGAAGTGAACCCGTGAGGTGGATTAGTGTTTGGCAGAGATCAGAACAGATGGATTTGGACAGTTTTCACTGTTTAACAGCTGATCACACTAACCTCTTATCGTGCTGTCTGCATGGCTGGCTGCACACACACCCTGATGTCCTTCCACTGTTGGTAAAGCACAGACTTTGACACACAAGCTAAAACTGTACATGAACGCATCAGCTTGGAGTGTCACTTTATACTTCACCCATATATAGTCCTGTGAATGAATCCCCCTTGGCCTCATTGAAATAACATGCATACCAAATTTGATTGACTCATTAACCTTGTTTGCGTCTTAAAAGAGAGAGCACTTAAAATATACTGACATACATGTAATGGAAACATGAAACAAGGGACCTTTGTTGAGATACATTTTATCATATCGATTGTTTGTGTTCCTCTTCGTATAAGCCAGAAAAAACATTCTCTCTAGTCATTGGTCAGAGAATATGTGGGGGGTGAAAGAGAAAAAGGTCATATTTTTATTTAACAAAAATAATCAACGCAAGAACATAACAAGGAAAAAAACAAAAACATTTTTTAAAAAGGTTAAATCAGCACTTGAATGAACAAAATTGCATTAAAAAGGGAACAAAATAATTCCCAAAGAACAAACGGAAATGAACAATAGTCAAGAACAGGAACAAAATGAATTTCAAAAAATGAACACAAATGTAAGGGATTTTGTAGAATATCATCAAAAATGCATAAAAAATGAACAAAATTGAAGAAAAAGTGATAAAAAAAGACACCCCAAAAAGAAGCAAAAAAAAAGAGCAAAATAATCAAATAATCAATAAATAAATGTTAAAGGTTGCTTTGGCAAACAGCATATTACATTTTTTCATGAGTCTCAAAATCCATTATTTTGTATGCATACTCTATGGGACTTTAGATGGTTAGTGTCGTTTAAACATAATAGATTAATACATTACATTTTCCTAATTCCTCATTAAATGCATTCTCAAAAAAATATTAAGGATCAGCCTCCCTTTCATTTCTGATACTAGAATCACCTTTGTGCAGAAATATCTTAACTAAGTAAATCCTGATGGCTCCAATTGATTCTATTTTGTAAAAAACAAAAAAAAAACAAAACTGAGGCTCTCTCCTAAGTGTTCTGGTACAGTACTTCTGCAGGTTCTTCAGATCTTGTATTATTTACCTGTTTGCTCTACTTTCATGCTGCAGTTTTGGTAGCACACTTAAAAGTGTAGGTCTTTCCTACAGAAATTGCAAAGAAAGTCAAACCGTCAGTGAGTTGAGTTTCCTTCACCATCAAAAGTCACTCAGAAACTGAGGGAAACTCTGACAAGAAGAGGTCCGGCAGACCCAAAGTGCACCATCTTGCTCTTTGGAAAGATCTACATTTTTAAGTGTTATGATGATCTGTCTCTCTTCCATTGTTTCTGTTAATTTTTCTCACCATGTTTATAGCAACACAATGCTTTCTGCAGTACAATGCTGTTCAAATAATGCTCATGAGGGTACGGTACAACAATGTGTTCCAACACTGCTTTTATGTAGACAGAGGGGGGTTTAATTAATCAAGTAAATAGGATACCTGTAGGAATTAGTTCTAAAACTTATTACGTTCTAACACATTAATAAACAGCACACAAGGAAATACTGCAACTGCATTCATCAGGCCAAGGTTAATCTGTCTTTTGCTCAGTTTATTTTCCATTTGCAAATCAAAGTAGCATCTTTGTTTAATGTAGTGAACATTTGGGGCTTTGATCCACGCAGGGGGGATTTATAAGAAAACCCAATTCTTTTTACATTTAAGATTTTGTTACTGATGTTAATGGAATCTGGAAAATACCTCTGTGATCATAATGTTTTCATGTTTTAATGCAAATCCCAAATGGTGGTTGGATTTATTCTATCTACAAATTTACAGCATAAGTAACAGCAATTAAACCCATTAAGTGAGCACTCAGCATGTGTGCTGTGTTAAACTTAACGTCGGAAGTCTGTTGTTTCCAAAATATCACAAGTCCTCCATGTGGAAGAGTACAATCTGCCTGAGGATGTTTTAGCACCACAGCCTCATTCAGACCTTTACTAAGATGAAAAAACCAACTGTCAAAATATGCTGTGAATGATGAGCATCAAGCAGCTCCAAGGAAAACTTAAAGTGTTGTGCTGACACTGTGCAGACATGTAGGAATATTCATAGAGTCCATTTGAACATATATGGAGATCCCAGTGTGCGGGCAGGGATCCAACGAACCAGCTGAGCTCATCTTTTCCCTCTTTGACTGTCATTCGTTTAGTTTATTCAACGTCTCTCCCTCCATTTTTCCATCTCTGACCCCAGATACATAACAAGAATAATGATTTTTGTCCCCTCTGGAATATAATGCATTAGGATCTACTGTAGCAGTCAGTGTGTCTGTCTGTCTTTCTGTCTGGAGCAGAAAGTGATTTAATATTTTTCTTCTAAACTTGTTGTAATTTATCTGTAATGTGTTGGAGTGGTGCCTTTTGCTATTTTGTCCATTGTCTGCTTGAATTGTATTAATTTCTAAACAGGAATCTCTGGATCCACCTGAGACGTTTAAGTTCCAGAATACAGAACTTTTAATTTTCTATTTTGGTGAATTCTTAAGGCATTAATTTGGGAACAAGCCTAAACCAAAGTATCAAGAAAATGAACAAAATGAAGCAAAATAAGCAACAAAATGAGCAAAAATGTATAAAACAATAGATAAAATAAGCAATAAGCAATATGAACAAAAAAACAACAAACTAACCCACATTACATATGGGAATTAAAATATAAAAATTTAAGTTAACAATTAAAAAATGAAAAAAATAATTAAAAATGGACAAACATGAATAAAATGGAACAAAATAATCTCGAAAATAAACAAAAGTGAGCCAAATAATCAGGGAAATTAACAAAAGTAGCTAAATAAACCACAAAATAAACAAAAGAGAACAAAATAAGCTGCAAATAGGAAGATAAACTAAAAAATGAAAATAAATCAAGAAATGAACAAAAATGAACCAACTACGAACTGAACTAATTTGAATAAAATGAATCAAAATAAACACCAAAATGAGCAAAAAAAATTAACAAAATGAACACAAAGGCAATAAAATTAACTAAATTGAAAAAAGAGAAACAAAATAAAGACTGAAATTAACCAAGATTGAGCAAAATAATGAACAACATGAACAAAGATGAACAAAATTATCAAAAAAAAAAAAAAAGAATAAAACCCCATAAGTGAACAAAACAGCCAGTACTTATGGAAGGCTGGGTTTTTAGATAACCAAAGTTAAAAACCACCAAACCACTCCTACTAGTAATACAACTAGGAACAAATGTACAGTCTATATCAATTATATCATCCTACTATCCCCCATGAAATCTATATTCATGGTCATATGTACCACTTTTGATTTTGTGGGGAATTGGTAATCTTTTGTACAGTATTTATTTGCTTTGTCTATTTAAAGCTATTGCTGAAAATATGTTGACTGTAATAGATTGAAATGTGTAACGCTGTTGTAACCCTTAAAAGAGACGTTATTGATACAATAGTCAGGTACAGTACATGAAAAGCAAAGATGGAACATGTTTCACTTGATTTAAAAATATATTTAAAGTCATGAGGAAAAAAACAACCAATGTGAAATATGTATAGGTAGGTACAATGTCCATCTAAAAATATCACCACCTGGATTCAACCAAAGTAAGATTCTGCCATTAAATAAATACTGCAGTAATTAATATATTTCAGCTGCAACAAATTATTTACACATAACCCTGTCTGATGCAGTGAGGTTCTCGTTTCTTCTTTCTTTTTCTATCAGTGGTTTTTTTTTTTCCTTTTCTGATGATAAAGGCATATTCCAAGATGGCAATGCCAGGATTCCTGGAGCTCAAATAGTGACAGAGTGGTTAATGGAGCATGAGACATTACTTTCACACATGCATTGGCCTCCACAGAGTCCAGACCTAAATGACAAATTTTGGTGCTATGTCTTTGCACCAGTACAAAGTCTTGGTGGAAAATTAATGGAATGTCAGTACAGTACAAGGCTCTCCGTGTGGGCTTTCTCTGTCCATGTGTCTGTCAGATGTTTTAACCAAAAAACTGCTCTGACTTTCATGTAACTTCGTGGAAGAATAGCCCCTTAAATTTTGAAGTACAGTAGATCCAGACAGAATATACTGTATGTATATACAGTATGGTTTGGATGAAATAGCACATGGTGGGACCTTGGTAGAGGTTTGCATAGCTGGAGTGTCCTAATTCTTCATGCCAAGTGGCTTTGTTATATTTTGACAGTTTTAACAATGATTCAGTGCTTAATCTTTGAATTTCCATAACACACACACACTTACTTCCCCATAGTGTAAAGAAAACAATAGTACGGCACACTGACTCTAAATATAAACCATTTGTACAGGGAGGTTCTCTGTGTCTGGACTCATTCAAACACAGAGCTGTTCATTTTTTGTCACATTCCTCACTGATGAATGAGTTTCACTGTTGAACTGAGCTGCTGCCCTCAAACCTGAACATAATCACCAGGTCATACAGCTGAGACAATACACACTGTTAATGAATTAAACCCTTTCCGTGCAGCATTAGGCAGAGATGATCACTTCATTTTGTATGTTATTTCTTATTCCACAACATTATTTAAAATGTAAGAAAAACTCGGAAATAATTGGTGGACAGGTTGCATTTCTGAAAAATTTCTACTCAGTGATATATTATTGAAGAAAGAATAACTAATTGATGCACCTGGTTTTTGAAAATGGGTTGACAAGAAAAACAGACCATACTTTATTCATTAAAATGATTTATTGCCCCTTTTTTGAAGACCAGCCATGTTCAGGTGATCGTAAAGTTGTGTGGTCTATGAAATGTCACTTGCATGAAGGTGTTATAATTAAACTCTTCAGCCCAATGAATTCTGGGAGGTGTATACATAATATGTGAGCATACCCCAAGAACAAATTAACCAAGAACAGCTTCATAACCAAAAATGAATGCCAGTCTAAACATTGAACTTCTTCTGGTTAAAACAGTGTATCATGTGTATTATTGTATTGTCACATGTGTGGCTGCCCTGTGATGCAATTTTGGCTGTGCCCCCTGATCTGGAGGTTCTCGGGAGCAACAGGCTACTGCATTTCAAAATGCTGCAAAACCTAGAATCCAAAAGTAAGTCAACCCCCATGTAAAACTGGTAAACTTTACAGTAGAAATCAACGTGTTACAGCCTGGTACAAACAATATTTTCAGTCTGTAAAAAAGTGTGTATTTTCACCCATGTAAACGCTGTATAAGGAGTGATTTTCTTTTAAACTCACTAGTTTAGATAAAACACACCCTGATATTTGTGCATAATTTAGGACACAGGTACTTAGACTAACAGGTGTGTCCAAGTCAGAGGCTTCTTCATTTCATTCATTCAGCCCCAGCTCCATCACACTCCACATCTAGGTCCATTTGTGGAACAGAGTGAGGAGGCACAACTGCCAATATGGTGGCACCCAGACACCCTTCATGTCAGCTTCCAAATGGCTCTTCAGAAAACTGAGGGTGACGTTCTCCACCTTTTACACAGTCTATGGTTGCATTATGGAGTTGTTACGAGCAACTACACACTACTTTATATTTAGTGCACCATACAGTGCATACAGATTGACGCACATGTCCACAGTCACTCTCAGCTGTATCTTTTCCTCTTCGCATCTTTTTTTCCTCTGAGCCTCATTGAGGACTGCTGTTGACTTAGGATTGAATTACTGTAGTACTGAACTCTAGGATCCAGAGAGACTAACAGGTAGTTAATTAAAGTACAGTATGAAGTACACCAAAAAGCAATAAGTGGGATTTATTTACTGTCTCACTGCAGGAAATGGCTACATCTGTGAATCCGGATGGTGTTATGTTATAGATTAATGGATTCACCGGCTACAGATGCTCAGATTTCTAGTGTGGGGAAAATATGTGATGCACAGTATTTAGGAATAAAATTCCCTGATGAATGATATTTAAGGACACTTATGCAATACAGAGACAATATATCCTTTAAGAATTATAAATATTTATATTTTTGTTATTTCATAAAACACAGAGATTTGATTCCTTTCTGTTGTTTTTTTTTTTCCTTTATATTCCTTTGCATTACATTAACAGATAAAAACATGAGTTTTCAGTAAATTCACAAGGACAACATGGTAATAAAGAGGGAACATTTTTTTCTTCCACTGTGAGATCAGAGGAGAACATTGTGAGTGCACTGGTGTGAACTGACTGGTGTGGAGTTTGTGCAGGTGAAAACTGGGGTTACCTGTCAAACCGTGATGCTGGTGTCCTCAGGTGAGCTCAGGAAGGAGTAGAAGCTAACTGCACAGATGCACGATGACACTGAGGCAGAGTTACCTGATCAGTAATTTTGCCAGCGCATCAGGGTAGATGGAGAACTGGATATATGCTGAGCTGACTGAAGAATAAGTGGGTGTATGCCATATTCATGCACATCCACAGCACCACACTACTGTGTATTATGATGTGACCTCCTATGTACTATATCCACATACACTAACCTCAGCCAGTGTGAGTGTGGACCAGCAGGGCAGCAGAGACATTTGCCCCTCACCACAGTATCGTCTTTAACTATGGAACAGGATCTTCAGGTTCTGGCTTCTCCTTAACAGTACCCACAGAGATAAATAAACACTAGAGGGGGAATGGGGGCATTTCTGGCAATAGAGGACAGGTTTGAGATTTTCTTGTATAAAAACTGCAGTAGAGTAGTCAGTGTGTGTTAATAATCACAAAATATGGGGCACGTTTCATCTTTTCTAATATGTATTTGACACAAATTATGTTTATAAATAAGGTATGATGCTGACTACCGTGAAGTGTATAGTTTCTGATAAAAAAAATCTATTATCACTACACATGACAACACCTAGTAGTGGTAGATCTAGTGGTAACTGTTCCATGGCTGTGTCACTGTTTCCAGACTACTCGCTTGTCACATAGAAACAGTGTCAGTGGATCCAGTGTTCCTGTAGTTTTAGTCCAACAGAATTTTGACACCTGTGGTCGTCACTTCTCAGGACTTTGTTAGATGGCTCAGCCTTAGAGATCTGGACTACTTTGATTTTGAAGGAAATTAATTTTGAAGGAGTCTGTTTTCTTTGGATCCACAAAAATGTATATTTGCCTCTTTGATGAACATTTTTATGTCAATGATATAATTGCAATTTTCACAATTTGTTCATAATGCCTAAGGAATGTGCACATGCAACTTGTGTGAATACCCAAGTCAAGGGCAATGGGCTGACATTTCACAGGCATGTGTATGCTAAATTTATTTGGTACTTCTCAATATTTATTTATTTTAAATGCAATGAAATGAAAATAACATTTTGAGGAAATATATTCTTGAGCCCAACTTACAGTGGGGACAATAATTATTGGGAAATGTAAAAATGTGCAAGTTCACCCATTTAAAAAGATAAGAGAGGTTT
>JAQQAE010008665.1:0-15068 GCA_029823295.1 Pseudamia nigra | reverse complement strand
AAACCTCTCTTATCTTTTTAAATGGGTGAACTTGCACATTTTTACATTTCCCAATACTTATTGTCCCCACTGTAGTTGCTCTTGCGTCAAGCACTTTCACTTAATTCACACTTCCTTCTGTCTAGTCTTTATCATGGCTCTTACTGTAGCTTCTTGTCTGTGTAAAGAATAACAATGAATATTATGTTATTCCTGGTCCCTTACAGTGATGAAGCACATCTTAATTAGAAAATAATTTGTGCTGTAAATGGCGCTTTTAAAAGTAGGTTCTCCAGTTGACACTTTACAGGTTTTTCTCTTTTTTGATAGATCTGACCACTTCGACACTCTCCCACTCACCCTCTGCCTCGGTGTAAAATGAAAAGTTGATTACATGTTGTCACCCTGCAGCTGATGTAGGTTGCCATGTCCCGTTTTCTTTCCTCTGCTGTGATTCTCCTTGCTTATTACCTGACTCTATCTTTCCTCTGTTGTCGTACTGGCCCTTTTTTCCTTCTGGCTGATTGTGTTTTTCCATCTATCTGACCCTCTCTCTAGCTGGATACAACAACCTGGAGGTGGCAGAGTATCTGCTGGAGCATGGAGCCGATGTGAACGCTCAGGACAAAGGGGGGCTCATACCTCTACACAACGCCGCCTCGTATGGGGTAAGACACACAGATGACACTAACAAATCTGAGTAGAAAAGTTCAGCTACCCTTGTTGTTCTATTCATGCTTCATGTTTCTCAGATGTCAGTTCAATAATTCTTAAGATCTTAAATTATAGCTCAAGTCCAGAAACAGATATTTGCAATATTAGGTATAATTCTCATGGAAATACTATTTTTAGCACTTTTATAGCTTTGTTCGGGACAGCTCCATTCAGTCCTCCTTTGTGTATATTACACCCCTGTTTCCAAAAAAGCTGGGTCACTGTGTATAAAGTAAATAGAAAAGTGAATATTTGAATGTGAAGATACTAATACCTGTATCTGATTGAAAATAGCAGAAAGAAAACATGTCAAATATTAAAACTGAGAAATTGTATGCACCTTTTGATTTTGACATCAGTACTCTTTCAAAAAAAGTTCGGTCACTGGCAAGAAAACATTTGAAAAGCTGTGAAATACTTGGTGGAACATCTCACAATGAATTAGGTTATGTAGTCTGACTTGGTACCAATTAAAAATGTTTGGAGCGTTATAAAGCGTGCAGTACAACAAAGGATACCAGGATTATTGAGCAGCTGAAATCCTACATCGAGCAAGAATGAGAAAATCTTCCACTTTCAAAATGATAACAGTTCGTCTCATCAGTTCTCAAACCCTTACAGAGTGTTGATAAAAGAGTTGAAGCAACACAATGGAAAACATGACTCCTGGCTCATCTTTTTGAAATGCATCAAATTCAAAATAGGGATGTTATTTTCAAAAACACATAAATGACTCACTGTCAGCATTTAGTATTGTCTTCATGCTGTTTTCAACTTAGAGTTTCAGTGTTTTGCAAATCACATTCTGTTTCTATGTACATTTTTAAAGACAGGGTTATGAAACACATGTTTGAATGAAAAGCCGATGAGCACTGTGTCACATAGAAACATACACATATTGTAGTGTTTCCTGCTGTTTGAGGAACCAGCTACATTGTGCTGAACACAAACAAGACAGACACTGAGGGAGAACAGAGACAGAAGTGAAGGACCAGCGGGAGACCATGGATCGTGATGATTTAATAATTCACACTATGTCTGTTACAGAGAATCCCACATATATATTTCTAATCAAGGACGCATTTGCTGGTGCCTTTTTCCTCTGTCCTCTTTCCTTCCTCCTGTTGTTCCTCTGTGCCTGCCATCATCACCTCCTCCTCCTCATTCGTCCTCCTCGCCACGGTTTTGGCTTCCTCTCATCTGTCTAGCACGTGGACATCGCCGCCCTGCTGATCAAGTACAACACGTGCGTCAATGCTACAGACAAGTGGGCGTTCACTCCGTTGCATGAGGCGGCCCAGAAGGGGCGGACCCAGCTCTGCGCTCTGCTATTGGCCCATGGAGCCGACCCCACCATGAAGAACCAGGAAGGGCAGACACCGCTGGACCTGGCAACGGTACCAAATCAAATCTCTTTTACTGCTCTCCTTGTTTTATATTTATTTATAAAATAAGGATATCAACTGGGAGTCAACTTATTTTATATCAAATGGGAGTCAGAACTGGGTGAGGCAGCCATAAATGTTGTTTCTATTGATGTTTCTGTTGAAAATACATGTGAAATTGTTATTTTATTTAAGTTTAAAGGTTGTTGAAGGGAGCTGTAGGTCAGCTTTTAGTAAATATTTTCTGTGCAAAATGAAGTGAATGTAGAACTGGGCAATGCAGCCAGAAATGCTCATGTCAGTCAATGTCAAGTGTTATAAGTTTTTGTTCAAGATGAAAACCCAAGTTTGATCCTGACTGGGAATTGAAGGAGCTGGATGTGGTGGTAATAACAATAATGATAATAGGAATTATAAACTTTATTCATATGGCACTTTTAAAAACAACAGCTTATAAAGTGCTTTGACAAAGAAAAAATGAAGATCCACAGAAGCACAACCAGTCAGCCAAACGACATAAAGTGTAACAATAAGGAATAAAAACAGGTACAAGTACAATAATAAGAAAGTGGAGAGTAGGAGGATGGAGTGAGAGTAAAAGAAATGTAAAAGAAAGCTAGAGAGACACAAGGAAATAAAAGGAGACAAAATAAAAGAAGACGGCATCACTATAAAGGCAGTACAAGAAAGAAAGCCAGGGTTAATAAAAATATGAAAAAAGGACAAAAAAATTGAAGTGGCATGAAAGCAAGTCTGTGAAGCTAGTGTTAAGAGACTTAGAAGAAGTCACTGATTCCACCTGCCTCACATAGGTTGTTCCATTGGCTCGCTCATATGATGGATTAATGTTGTTATTATTACATTACTATATATTATTATTATATAATGTGATTATTTGTGGTTTTAATGTATTAGTTTAAGGACATGTTTTGTCTTTTCTATCATTTTTGTCTTTTAAGATTTAGTCTCATTGCTCCTTTTATGTAGTTTTGACTTTGTGTCTTTTGTCATTTTTTTCCATCAATTCACATCTTTTATTTATGTCTGTTTCTATTTTGCTGTTTTAGTTCTTTATGGCTCATTTTCTTGATCTTTTATGTCTTTTTTTCTTGTACTGTTAACTCATAATTTAAGAGTTGGTTTCTTCTAGCTTCACACAGGACCAAGTTGAATAAAATAGTGATTTGACATTTATTGTGCTCTTATCAATACATACTGATACGAACATTATCACCTAACTTTACATTCATCACATTTTGCACAGAGAATAATTACAAACAGTGTAGTAAGAGCCGAGCACAGCCACCGTCAATGACCTCTAAATTAAAGTCACTTTCTGGTTTAATTTGACGACACCCCAGGCCATTACAGAAGGACACATTTTGTAAAACCTTGTCAAAGTAATGAAAGTGGCAATTTGATTCTGTATCAGAGGTTGTAAATGGCTTCAGAGCTACGCCAAATATGGATTTCACTTTTATTAATTGGAATTGTCGATCTTGTTATTGGCTGCCGAAGCAACATTCACGTTCTCGCTCTGCCTAAAAGATTCACAGAGTTCATGATTTCTTTTCCAAACTTAGTCAGGACACAAAATGCATCACGGAGCTTTTTTAATAATAATAATGATGATGGATTGTATTTTCTAGATACCCAAAGAATCCATTACTCATTCACTCCACATTCACACACTAGTGGTGGTAAATTACATCTGTAGCCACAGCTGCCCTGGGGCAGACTGACAGAAATGTGGCTGCCAATTCCTGCCTACAGCCTCTTCGACCTCCACCAAACATTCATTCACATTCATACAAGGCAAGGTGGGTGAAGTGTCTTGCCCAAGGACACAACGGCAGAATGACGAGCATGGAGTGGGGTTCGAACAGCAGCCCTTTCGTTATTGGACTGCTCTACCTTCTGAGACACTGTCACCCCTAATTGGGTAGACAACTAATTACACAATTGCAAATAACCACACAGATGTCATTTGTATCCTAGCACACGCTTGTTACCGTGTTTAACAAGGCTTAGTTTAAAGCATTTGGAGCTCACTGGTATTACGCAGGAATGGATCCCTCAAAGGACTTTGTGTAGTCTTCAGTCTCTTAAATTTACGCATCACACTTTAGAGTTTATTTTAGACACCACAGCTGATTGGTTAAGGTTAGATTTAGGGAAGAGATAATGGTTTGAATAAAATGGAAACTTTCACAACATTAACTACATATTAGAAAGCATTCCTGTCAAAATACTTCATGCTGTGGTGTAAATAACATATACTGTAGCACTGGTTTTAAGGCTGGTCTACACTGAGATTTACAGTTGGGGGGGCGGGGGTTGCTGGGTGTAGAATGGATCACTGTGGGACTTAGAAGTGAATTTAAGTGTGTGCCATCATTAACCAGGCATGTTCTGGATTACCTTCCTCAATGGAAGACGTTTGGCTCCAGTCAAACTGTGAGACATTTATCTAACATTTCTGATATTGAATTTTATTCCAGACTGTCTTTGGGCTCAGACTGGGACATCTCTAGAACTGTGTGATGTACTGTAACACCACCGTTTTTCAGCACTGACCAAGCATTTTGCCATGTTCTGTCATATTTGGCCTAGGAAAAAAATCACAGTATGGACAAGACTTTATACATGACATGGGTGTAAAGAATTTTTGTTCCTTTACAGGCATTTTAAGGAATTTGTGCAGCACCAAACACCAAAAAAAAAAAAAATATCAAACGCTGCTTGTTTTCTGTGAAATGTCTTCATTCTGCCATCATGCTGTGTTGTTGAACAGTCTGATGGCAGTTCTGCAGCCTCTTTAGGCGTCCACTGCTGCTACTCCTCTGACTGACCAGAGCGAGGTGACAAGGATGGCCTGAGTTGTCCAACATCTTCTGAAGACTGCATTGCTTGCAAGGATTTTTCATACTAAACTGAAAAAAGCTGCATATGTCTCCTTGTTGTCCTCGTCTGTGCTGCAGGCGGATGATATCAGAGCGCTGTTGATTGACGCGATGCCACCAGACGCTCTGCCCAGCTGTTTGAAACCTCAGGCCACTGTGGTAAGTATGTTTATACTTATTCCTCAACAGGTACGGAAGAATAGATATATTCAGATATATTTGTACTGTATTCATACTTTTAGCATTGTTCTTTTTTGTAGACAGCCATAGGTTTATTTACCTTGACATGTTTCGACAACTTCCTATTGTCTTCCTCAGAAGGGTCATGTGATGTTACTGTGACGTGTTTTGTTGGCTGTTGTCGAAACACGTCAAAGTAAATAAACCTACGTCTGTCTACAAAAAAGAACAACGCTAAAAGTATTAAGTTTGTTGAAGACAATATGAACCTCTTCGCACTATATTTGTATTAGTTGCAAGAAAAAAGGTGATGCCGAACCTGCGTCAAACCATATGACACTGAAAACAGATTGTCCTCGTCTGATATTATCGTTACTGCTTTTTATGTTGCTTTTGTATTTTTGCATCTTTAATCTTTTTTTTTTTTCATTTTTACCATCTTGTAATTTTTTTACAACTATCACTCCAGTGGTGCATCAGATACTGACGATAATCCGTTCCGGCATCACGGCCTGTATCCGAATCAGTTGTTATCCGATGCGACTTTTTCCATAAAAATACATGTAAAACCAATTCATCCGTTCTGATCCGTTCTGCGTCACTTCCGAGACCTGGAAGTGACACAGGCGGGACCCGGGTGTCGTTGTCCACATAATTTGTCGTTATGAGGTTCAATTTTTTTGCAGTTTTTTTTGTCAGTATCCGAATTTTTTGTTGTCAGAAGCAGTCATTGTCTGAGGTTCCACTTTATTTGCATTTTTGTCTTAAAGTTTTACATTGTTTTGATGTTTTCCGTTTTTTACATCCTTTTCACCTAACATTATCCATCAGCAACAACTTCTACCAATCTCAGCCTCGTATTATTTGATCAAACTGATTAATCTCTAATCAATACAAACACTTTCCTTCCCTGCTTCTTAACCTCAGGTGAGTGCGACTGTGGTGAGCACAGGAGCAGCAGGGGGCGTGGTCATCTCTCCATCTCCATCACCGTCCTGCTTGTCAGCCGCCAGCAGCATAGATAACCTGACTACACCTCTCAGTGACATCACAGTGCCCGGCGCCACAGCAACAGTGGATGGGGCGGCAGCGCCTGACAGGAAGGAAGGAGAAAGTACATTTATTTTTGTAACTCAGTTGTTCATTGATGTGAAATGAAAAAGGCTGCTCAGGTGACCAAGTGTTTCTGATGTTTTGTGTTTTTTAGCTCTGCTCGACATGACCATCAACCAGTTTCTGAAGAGTCTAGGGCTGGAACATCTCCGAGACATTTTCCAAAGGGAACAGGTAAGACATGACAATAAAATGCTACTTATCAGTAGAGTAAAAATCATAATTATCATAACATCCAGTATTAATTTTATCCAATATTTTATTTAAGTCTTTCATGCATGGTGTTCACCACACTGGACAGGAACAAGGTGACATTAAAGTTATTGTAATTAAAAAACTAAGGCAAAAGTAAAGCAACATGCCATAAGACAGTGTGTTAAAACTAACAAAATAATCAGGAAAAAGAAGAAACATGAGAAGCAAAAGGTACAAAATAACAAGGAAAATCAATTAGTGAATAAAATAAGAAGAAAAATGAACAAAACGATCAAAAAAAGAATCCAATTGGATGCAAAAAGAAAAATGAACACAAACAAAATTAGAAGACAAAGAAACTAAATGAGCAAAACAATCAATATGTTGCGAAGAAAGGGCCAAAAAGGAAGAAAAATGAACAACAATAAACCAGTCAAGAAAATGCTTTAAAAACTAACATAAACCAAAATGTTCAAATTGTGTGGTTGAGTCATTTTTTTTACATTATCAAATAGTCGTAAAGCATAATTCTGATTGTATTTTACTAAACTGACCTGGTGGACATAATGTAACCATTTTCAACCAGGACCTTGCTTAAAATATGTGACATTATAAAGATTGTTTGGAAAGTACAATAAGGCTAAAAATGTCATAACGCCAGCTTTTAATAATTCATGCATGAAAGGGTTAATTATATGATGGTGGATGTTGGTTTCAGGATCCTAGTCCGTATCGCTGACTACATACCTGGTGTGTCAGTTCAATATCTTGAAAATGTTTGAGCCAGTTTACTGTTTACTTGAAACTTGCCCTAAACTGTCAACATTTGGGCGACACGGTGGTGCAGTGGGTAGCACTTGTGCCTCACAGCTTGAAGGTCATGTTCTCCCCATGTCTGTGGGTTCTCTCCGGGTTCTCTCCGGGTTCTCCGGCTTCCTCCCACAGCCAAAAACACATACTGGCTGAATTGGTTACAGTGGTCCCTCACTACATCGCGGTTCACCTTTCGCGGCCTCGCTGTTTCGCAGATTTTTTTAGTGCAATTTTCATGTTTTTTTTTTAAACAGCGTATGAATGCGCATTGTGTTCTGTGTCCTGATTGGCTAAAGGAGAACCTGCTGTGTTCTGCGTCCTGATTGGCTAAGGGACTGTAGGCACGGTGGCATGTCTGTTTATAAGAATCTTCTCGCCCAGAAGAAAAAACAGCGGCAACAATTACCCATAACTATGTTCTTCACACTGAAAATGACAAATGCACCACGGCACCAGGACGAAGAGGCGCGTCAGAGGAACTGTAACGTGTGAGTCACTATTAATAATTTCTTATGTGTCCAGCTTTGTAGGTTGATCGTTAAAATTTAATTTATTTCTAAAAGCCATCTTTTTTTTTAAATAGGAAAACGTTTATATTTTTTTATTTCTCAAACAAATGTTTTGGTCTGAAAACAGGTTTTGATCTTTAGTTTAGTTCTATAATACTGTACTTATTTAAAATCTACAAAGGTTTGAATTTTGAGAATGTTTAAATAAGAGAAAAATGTTAGAAAATGTTAATGCCTGTCTTAGAATAGTGTATAAAGTGTGTGGTGAGGGGTTTTACAGCCTTAAAACAAATATAATAATTGTAAAAAAAATAAAGTTGACCTCGCGGATTTTGCCTATTGCGGGTTATTTTTAGAACGTAACCCCTGCGATAAACGAGGGACCACTGTACTCTAAATTGTCCATAGTTGTGAATGATTCTCTGTCTGTCTGTATAGTCACGAGGTCTCTTTTTGTGATGCACCTAGAGATAATCAATGATTATAATTAGTGCTATACAAATAAAATTGAATTGAAATAAAATTGAATTGAATTGAGGAGATGGTCTACATTTTTTTCCAGGAAAAAACGTACCACCTGGCCCGTCCACTTGGCTCAACATCTGATCAGTGTTAAGCCTTGTGGGTGTCTAGAAAGGCACTGAATAAATTGAAATTGTTATGATTATTATTTTAACTCTGAAGTGCCTGAACTGATTAGCTTGAAATGTCTCAGGGTTACTGTTCACAGTAAAATCTCAATCCTACTAACAGTTTGATAAGTGGTGATTGTGAGGGAAAAAAACATGAAATCTTAAAAGTGGCTGACCTACTTTACATGAAACTTGCCATGATTTTTGACCACTCTAGTATCCTCACCTGTTAGATTTTTAGGGAAATCGCACCTGTTCAATAGGTGGCAATAATACTTGTAATAAGAAAAGACGCAATAACATCCTATTAACTTCTCAGATAAGTGACAGTATTGCTTGTAACAATAAGACTTTTGCATCCTCCATTTTTAGGCAGATACCTTCTTATCTTAGGTAACAGACAACCTCTAGTTTGAATGACTGCTAAAATGCTAAACAAATATATAATTTATTTTGATGTAAAGATGCGAAAGCCACATACTGAACCTAGTACTGGTTTGATGTGTTTTGAAAGTTTCTAATTGCCTGTTGGCAAAATGTACATTAATCTAAAATGTTCAGATTATCATATTCAACCTAAAACCTATATTTGGACATGACCACATGGACTTAGTTTTAGATTTATGTTCAGTGCCAGAACAATGCTTAAATTTGGTTAAAAATGAGCATCAATTAACAAATCTTGAAAATTCTTAAAAAATACTTGAATTCAAGCTACAGTAAGTGTGAAAAAGGGATTAGCTGTTTAACTTTATTAAACTGCATAAATGTGCTACTTTCTTGTTTTTCTGGTCAGATTTCTCTGGACGTGTTGGCAGACATGGGCCATGAGGAGCTCAAAGAGATCGGCATCAACGCTTACGGACACAGACACAAACTGATCAAGGGCATCGAGAGGCTTTTGGGAGGACAACAAGGTCTGGAAACAGAAAAAAAAACAATACATATAGTCAAGGATGTGAAAAAATTACAGATATTTAACTCAGTAGTTACGAAAAATTTATAAAATACTCAACAAAATGAAGGAAAAAAACATTAAAAATAATCTGCAAAATGAACAATGATGAATGAAGTAATCCAGAACATCAACAAACAAATCAATACATGGATTAAAATGAGAAAAAAATGATCAGTATAAATAGGAAGATAAACAAAGTAGTGAAGGAAATCTGCAAAAATAAGCAATAAGAAACAATAAAGTAAATGAAAATTTGCACAAAACAGTGACCAAAGGGGAGACCCAGTGGAACATGTTGCACATCCTCCGTTTTTTTGGTTGATTGTGAGCTGGTTTTTGTGTTTTCAGGTGCAAATCCATACCTGACGTTCCACTGCTCCAGCCAGGGCACCGTGCTGATCGACCTATCCCCAGACGACAAGGAGTTCCAGTCTGTGGAGGAGGAAGTATGCAAACACGCACACACACTGCCTAACAGAACACACAACTGCTAGATACACTCATGGGCCATTTTACCTGTTCAATTGCATGTTAACACAAATAGCTCGCAGCCAATCACATCGCAGCAATGCAATGCATTTAGGCATGTGGACATATGACCTGCTGAAGTTCAAACAGCATGAGGAGGATTTAAGTGACTTTGAACATGACATGGTTGTTGGTGTCAGATGGGCTGCTCTGAGTATTTCACAAACTCCTGATCTGCTGGAATTTTCATAGACAACCATCTCAAAGAATGGTCTGCAAAAGCATAAATATCCAATGAGCAATAGTTCTCTGGATGGAAATACCAAAGGTCAAAGGAGAATAGCCAAACTTCTTAAAGATTTCAACAGTTGTCTGCATATTTATAATTATCATGTCATGATGTGCACTGTCTTTCCTCCTGACAATCTCAACCTCTCCTCACATGCTCCTTTGAACCAAATCACTTTAAAAATGACCTTGTTTGAGGACGATTTCAACTGATTTTATTTTTCCCTTAATTGCCCGCCCCAACTATTTCTGTTTATATAGACAAAACATGAAACATGCTGTGTTCATACTGTCTAGAATGAAATACAAGTCCAAGTAAATTTAACTCACCATTATTTTCCATTTTACACTGATTCTTGAGAGTCGGACAGAACATGTCCTACAGAGAAATGTCTAATTTATATTAAAAAATCAAGCAATTCATCATGATTGACATACAAAGTTAAATCTAAAGGAACTGTGTATACTTATGTTTAAAACTATTATTTTGTCTTTTTTGTTTTGTTTTGTTTTTAAATGTATGGACTATGGTTAGAAGGTCCACGCTATACTGACAGTCAATGACAACTTTCAGGTCAAGATTTGTCTAATATTTTGTTATTCATGGATTCAAAGCCCTCTTTTATTACAATAGACCCTGCAATTTATGTGAAAAAGACGATAACAAAACAAGTTGTCGAGAATAAATTGTTTGAAATTTTAAGACGGTAATCTGTATGACCCCCATTTGCTTCAGTACAGATGGCAACACTCCGACACAGGCTTCACACCACATGACTACTCCTGTGTTGGGGGATGCGGTCCCATTCCTTCTGGGGTGCCTTTGCCGGCTGCGGCCTGTTCTGTGGACGAGGAACCCCGTTGTTGCTCTCTCTGCTGGGGTGTCCTACGGATGCTTAGTGAAGTTTGGGTCTGGGGAGTTTGGCAGCCGTGGCAAGAAGTTTGCCCCTCACGCCTGCAGATTCGCCAGTGTGATGCGTGTGGCCAAGCGTTGTCCTGCTGGAGGACTGCACTTAGTCAAAAACTGAGCAAACTGAGAATTCATGTGCAGTGAAGCGTGTCAGCAGCAAACTACACCGACTAAACAAACAGTCATACACTCTGGCATCCAACAAAAATAAATACAACTCCCCCACCATTCTATTTTGAGAAAAAACACAGTTGCCAGCTGTCGCATACTGGCTTTAGGGTTATTGAGACTTAAATAGCAGTTATTTGTTACGTATTGTAAAGTGTTACAAAATTAAAACCACCGACTCTTCAGCTTTCACTCAGGATCATAATTTTACTTTTGAATTTGAATAAATTATTGATTCGACATTTATCATGATAATTATTGATGTCAATGGATTAAAGCTCCATTAAAGTGAGACCATTTTTGTCTGCGTTATGCATTGTCCAGCCCTTTGATTCCCTGCAGAATTTTTTGGCACGTAATTCATGTTATCTGGTTTCTATTAGCACAGGACAGAAATAAATCTACTTCCATATCAGTGTGTGTGTGTGTGTGTGTGTGTGTGTGCTCTGCTGACTGTAAGGCTGCTGTTGTAAATGAAGGAGACAGCAGATGAGTGTGTTTGAAATTAATGAACACTGTCACACTCGATTCACATTCAGCAGGTAATTTCTTGTGTAATTTTATCTATACTTGGAAATGACTGATTCAGCACTCTAGACGGAGTTTCCAACACCAAAAGACACGCATTTGTGTTGGTTTTATTCAGCAATAATTTAGTTCATTAGGGAAGTAAAATCATTGCGGTAGATTGGATAGACACAACCACCATCCATCCATTTTCTACCCCTTAAACCTCGTGAGGGTCCGGGGGGGGGGGGGGGGCGGGGGCGTATACCCGCTGACTTGTAGCCATCATCTTCATCCATATTAAAACAAATTCAGTTAGTGCACAATGTTGTAGAGCTAGAACTGGATCATAAAATGTCACATCAGTAAATAATGATAATTTTATTGCAGATGAGAACAGTTTGATTTTTGGTCCTGAGTGATATTTGGGTGAAAAAAGAAATTAATAGCAAAATCAGTAAGAAAAAAATGTAAGAAGCAAACAAAAATATTTTTAACACCAACAAAAACTCTGTAAGAGATGTAAAAAAAATGCAAACTGCAAAAAAACAAAACAATATGTGTGGTATGGCTCTTAAAAGACAAATTAATTGCTAATACAATTTTATTAAACAAACATGTTTCAGTCTCCTGTCCTTCTGCATCAACACCCTGCTGCATTCGGGTCGTCCACCGAGCAGTGCGGTGCCGTGGTCTCACAACCTCTGTCGTTCTTTTCTTAACTTCTGACACAGACTCTAAACGTGTTCCAATGACATCTTAGGAAAAAGTCACATGGTGTTAAATCAGGTGAACAGGGAGGTTGATCAAGCACTGTGATTTGTTTTTTGGTCCAGAGTCTGCTTTACTGAGAGCTCAGTGTGAGCTGGAGCGTGGTCTTGATGAAGAATGAAAACATTTTTCCACAGTTGTGATCCCTCATTTATTTTAAACAATTTGTTCAAATTGCAGCATGTTTTCATTTGTTTTGGATGGGCATGGCCGTCCAGAATGTTCGACGTCTTGGACATTCTCTCTGCCTTCACTAAATCTTTTGTTCCTTTCAAACACATGTGCACATGCCACACAGTGATCCACATCCACCTCAGTTAAGGAACAAAAAAATTCAGCTGCTTCACCAAAAATTTCAAGTTAATGTGTTCTTCAACTTTTAAGATTAAACACATGCACTTCAATCAGTAGCAATGAACTAAAGACATCACTTAGTGGAAACTTTATGAAGTTGGGTGTAAATAAACACCCTTTAATATATAACACTCAGTGTGACTGTGAACCATGTGGTTTTATCCTCATAAGTGCAGTCTCATTTCATAGACATACCTCTTATAAAAACTAAAATGATGATTCAAAAAATGATTCAAAAAAGTGAAAGATGCAAAAGGACAAAACCCCCACAAAAGACTTGGAAAAACAAAAAAGATGCAACAAGATGAAAAACTCGTGGTCTCTTATTTTGTTTAGAGTTTGGTTCATATTTTTACATGAAATGATGAAAATGCCATAAGATGCAACAGATAAGTTGCCACATTAAAGTCACAAAAAGAAACAATGTCAAAAGTGGGGAAAAGGATGAAAACAATAGTGTTTATCATTTTAGTTTCACGCCATATTGATGTGAACTGAATGTATTTTCTCTTCATCCCACACATTTTAGTTTTAAACTCTAACATGTTCTGTGTCTGTCAAATGTCATTTTCAACAAAAGTTGCAGAGCACGATCAGAGAGCATCGCGACGGAGGCAACGCAGGCGGAATCTTCAGCCGGTACAACATCATCAAGGTCTGAATGCAGCTTGTACATTATCAGAAATCAGTAGTCAAGAATATGTACAGCTGAGATCAAAATTATTACCCCCCCCCTTGAACATTTGATTGTTTTCCTTTTCGGTTTGCATTTTCTGTCCTGGTTTGAACCCAAATGGCGGCCAGCGAGACCTTTCTGTGTAGAGTTTGCATGCTCTCCCCGTGTCTGCATGGGTTTATTGGTTATGTATGAATGGTTGAATGGTTGTCTTCATGTGCGATGGACTTGTTCAGGGTGACTGAATGTTCTGTACTGTCTAAACTTTTTACTATTTGCAGTGTGCACAAGACCTCAGTCATTTTTTATGTGTGTCTTCAATAATGTTACACTTATTTGATGAGTCAGATGATAAAATGATGCCTCTTTCATTCATCCCTCCTGTCATTTCATTTTTTAACTCTGCAGATTCAGAAGGTGGTGAATAAGAAGCTGCGGGAGCGCTATGCACACAGGCAAAAAGAAATAGCAGACGAGAATCACAACCATCACAATGAACGGATGCTCTTTCACGGTAAATAAAAAATACTAGGGCTGTCAAATGATTACATTTTTAATCTGATTAATCACAGGGTCAAAGGATCACGATTAATACCCATTCATTATTAATCTAAATTAATAATGAATGGTGGTATGTGTGTGGTATGTGTGTGTGTGTCCATCCATCCATCCATCAGTATTTCATTTTTCTACAGTTTACTGGTAAACAAAGTACAAATCAATATGATTCATTATTCATATTTCAATTCAATACATTAATAAAATTAACGATGCATATTTCATCAGTTGTCTATACAAAAATAATCTGCATCATATTTTAATTTACAATCAGTCAGTTTTAGCACTCACTCAGCACTGAGTTTATACAAACTTCCGCCTAGCAGTTACTGTCAAACAAACACAAAAATACAATAGATAAAAACAGCTATTTTGGACGACACCCAAGCCAAATTTAAGGCAACATATTCAAAAGTAAATAAAGGTCACTTCTTACCAAACAGTAACCAAATAAACATAATATAGTGGTGCCCCGGCTAATGAATTTAATCCATTCCGGCGTCACCTTCATTGGGCGAATCATTCATTAGCTGGAGCGAGTTTTTCCATAGGAATACATGTAAAACCAATTAATTCATTCTGGACCCACAAAAACTCCCATATAAAGTATGTATTACACACCCATAAGTGCGCATTTATTGATTTATAAAGACCCTTACTGGAGGTGGATGAGACAGAGACAGCCATTTTTCTTAGGTCCCATAATGAAAAACACAAAATGAAGCAGTGTTTTAGGTGAAAAAAGTGAAAAAAATTAGGTGAAACAATAGGTGGAAAAATTCATAACCCGAATTTTGAAATTCGTAACCCGAAATGTTACGCGTTATGAAATTCGTAACCCGAAAATTTTTCGTTAGCTGGGACACAATTTTGGCCGATTTTTTCGTTACCCGAAAATTTTGTTTGTAGAAGCGTTCGTTACCCGGGGTTCCACTGTAAAAGATCAATGTTCACAAAACTGCCCCTTTCTACAATGGCGTTACACTT